>CM035437.1:39661315-39686315 GCA_020310875.1 Ceratopteris richardii
TAACTATCCAATGTGGAGTTTTATGATGATGAATTTGTTAGTATCTAAAGACTTGTGAAATATTGTCAATGGCGATTACCCAAGGCGAAGACAATTAGGAGAAGATGTTGCTTCATCTTCCAAAAGACATGCTGTTCCAATCTCTGCTGAAGAGGAGGTTAGTGAAGAAGAAGAAGGAACTCTTTCGTCATCCGGAGTCCGTGGTATTGTCAGATTACTTACAGAAGAGCAATCCAGATGGGATTCAAGGGATGCACAAGCACTTTCAATTGCTATGGAAGTCAAGAGGCATATTATACCCCAAATCAAGTCATCCAGAAACTTTCTTCAGGCTTGGTTGGAGTTAGAGAATCTCTATCAAAGTAGAAATTCTGCTAGG
Organism: Ceratopteris richardii; assembly: GCA_020310875.1. Taxonomy (NCBI): domain Eukaryota; kingdom Viridiplantae; phylum Streptophyta; class Polypodiopsida; order Polypodiales; family Pteridaceae; genus Ceratopteris; species Ceratopteris richardii. The sequence goes on from CM035437.1 coordinate 39,661,695, forward strand.
AAAGCTCATTTAAGGAGACAGTTAGCCAACACAAGGATGAAAGTTGGTGAATCAGTTAAGTCAAGTTCAGTCACATATTTTGAAGCTCAAAAACTTAAGAGATATATGATTGGAACAACTCTTTATGATTGCATTATGGAGTGGAATGATTCGGGTGTTGTTGAAGCCTTACAAATAGCTGAAAAGAGAAGAAAAGCCGTGGAGAGTAAAAAATCCTTGTTGGGTACCCAAGCTAAATCATGAATTATACCTGTGCCAGGTTGATTGGAATATAAAAGAGTTTGGTGAAGATGGTTAAGAGATATATTTACAGACTTCAAAAGTTTTGCAGATGTTTTGTACTTTATGCCATTATGACATTGAAGTGGGGATTGTTGGAAACAATGTCAGAATTTCCACCGGATATTCAGCCAAATTTTGGTCAGAGAAGCTTAAAAATTATTATGAGCCCATTAGATAGTACTTGAGGAGAGCTTTCATTTGGTATATAACATTCAATCATTAGAGGTCCAAAAATAGTAGAAAATCCTAACCCTAATTTCTGCCAAAAGTGGCTTTTTACATGATCTTGTTCTTCACCACGTGTAAAACAAGGTTTACTAACTTTTTGAGGATGTGTGTCCTACCTTTGGTGCAGCTTTGGAGGAGATTTTGGAGCCAACCATTCAACTCTTGCTGAGTTTTGTGAGTAGCAAGTCTATATTTTGTCCTTTTGTTGCTGTCGTGCCTAGGCTTCATGCCTTCTACTTCAACGCAAGGATTCGTCTTTCTTGCTATTTAAATTAAGGTTTGCTGTACAAACAATTATAAATTTTTTCTATTCACTTCAAGCTTACATACACACATCTTCATACCTCTTAGGCACTTTATGCACAAATTCTTGTATCTAGAACCCTAAATTCTGCCTAGATTCAGATTTTGTATCTACATTCAACACACATTTAGTTTTGTAATCATTTACACACATTGTAATTTGACATTCAATATTAAATAGTGTAGGTAAGCATTCAACTTACTTACTGTTACACTTTGATAAATTTTGTATTCTCTCTCAAGTTCTCATTCATCTATTTATGAGTCTTAAGGTGTGTATGCTAAGGTTCATCCATTGGAAGATCCTGTAAACATGTGATTATTGTTATTATAGGCCATCCCACTTTCAACATTCTTGTGATTTCATGCTCGTGGTATGTGTGCATTGTGGGGCGTACGTGTGAGCATGTATTCATTCTTAGTTCTATACCCACTACTTGGCACTAATGATGTTAGTGGGAATGTTATAGTATTGAGTCGATACTATGCATAGTGAAGGTGATGGCTTTATAGCATTGTCATTGATTACCATGCACTTATTGTTGCACTTTCATTTGATGGTGAATTGGGGGTTAGCCTTGATTCGTTTTGGGATATATGTTAAAGGCATGTATATTATTACTTTTCGCATTGGTTGTTGTCTCATCATTTTTGCTTAATATAAAGCTCTCATATATGTGTTTATATTGAGTGCCCAAATTGTAAGGTGCTCCCAAATGAGAAGAGAAGTATAGGCATCGAATAGAGATCCTAGTTTAGCCACTAGATTTGTTTGTGTGTGGCTACAAGTTGTGGCATGTTAGGTGAAGATCGTGTATTTGCTTCACAAGGCATAGAGAGTTACAATCGACCCTCAAAGTGTATAGCTTGGTCTGGGGCATTGCGTGGGCTCAAACCTCTTGGCTTAGGGTCCAATGGCTCCCTAGGATAGGGGCTTTGAGAGATTGTGACTTGATGGTAGATGGAATCTTCCCTTATGGACGGGGTTGCCCAACTAGGACCTACGGGAGGATACTTATAGTAGTGTAACTCGTTCTGAATTTTTAATTTAGTGTGTCTCAATTTTGTTCTCATGGTTCTCTCGCTTTTTTCTTTATTTTTCTTTCAAAGGCTAAAAGGCCATATGGTCTTTGCTTCAAAAACCACAAAAAGGCATCGGAAAGAGGAAGGGGGCTATCAATCTTACTTCCTTATGATAATGAAATAGTAGAAAAAAATCATGATTTTTGGTCCCAAAAAGGACCTTTTAAATCGCTCCCTATTCAAATCACTAAGAGTAATTTTTATATGAATTTTTCTTTTGCTGATTTTTCTTTTTCTAAATTTAGGTATACTGTATTCAAGCACTTACATCGAAGTTTGAGCCCACATCTTATAGAATTTTGTGCTTCTTGCAATAGCTCGACTTTCAATAGTCTTGCGCTTTTATCCACTTTGATATTGTGATTCATTATAGTATTACTTTCATGTATTTTTAAGATGTATGTATCATATATGTTTACTTTAATCATTAATGCATGACTCGTGAACGATAATTGGTGGCTTCAAGAAATCATGGTGATTGGTCTTCAATGTGTGGTATTATGGTATGATGTTGTTGGGGAGAAAAGGCCCCAAGGACTCTCCTTTTGTATATTTTGACCTTCCATGTGAAAGCTCTCTTCGAGAGCTTTTCAGATATATTTTTGTTATATTTTTTCGACCCTAAATTGGGGAGTTATAGGCATTTACCTTATTTTTATGTCTTTTGGTCATTGGCCATGTGTGAACATGCCCAAATGATCTAAGAGTCACTTATCAATAAGACTTGGTCTCAAATCTCTCATAACTTGATTGAGATTTCTTCAACTTGAGCTTCTGCATCTTCTCCAAATTTTTGCACAGGTTTCTCTCTACTTTCTCTCTCCTCATGCAGCAACCCATTCCCTTTGTGTTTGGAGCAAACGAGCACTCCATCACGTAGCTCTTCGTGGCCTCTTTCAACTGGTATCAGAGCTTTGAGCTGAACCATTGCAACAACGTTGCTCCAATTGCTTTTCTATTTCAACCTATGTTAAGTTGAAAGCTTTTTCTTGCATTTGGGAGAATTTTCATCGCGAAAAACCTTCTTTTTTCGTGATAAAAGTGTTGTTTTTGGAGGACTACTTCATCCCACAACAAAGTTAAGTTGCAGCTAATTTTGGGTTTTTTAGAGAGTTTCATTGCGAAGAATCTCTTCTATTGTTCTTCTTGTATCCCCACATGTCATTTTCAGCATCCATATTGCTGATTTTTTCATCGACTGATCCTTTGTTCTAGAAATTCTCTCTCATTTCAAGTGGGAGAACATGCACAAAGATTGAGCAAGTGCATACTTGCAGGAAGCTTATTACATGTAAGCTTATTACAGCAAGTCATTTCTTTGATTTTACATGTCATATTGCCTCAAACATTGGGGCTTTTGTGAAAACAAGCACCCATGGATCGGGTTTTGCATCTATGTATGCCTTTTGTGGTTGTAAAACAACAAATTTGTTGTTTTTGATGCAATTACTGTTTGCTGAAATTTTCTGAATTTTTTTGCAAAAAGTTTCAGAAATTGATTTTTGCAAGTTTTGAACAGTTTTTGGGTTTAATTTCTTTGATGTAGTCTGGTTAGGTGATTCCGCACAGGATAATACGTGAAGTTTACCTTTTTTGGTGAAATTTTGAAGCTCTCAGTGTGCAAACATGGCTTCTACCTCCTCTGATGTCAAAGGCTTGTTTGAGATCAAGAGATTTGAACGTAGTGGTTTTGATTTGTGGAAAGAGAGAATGTTGGGCATCCTCTTTCCTAAAGATTGTGAAAGGGCTATTGAGGAAGTCAAACTTGAAGATATGATAGATGCAACATGGATGAACCTAAACAAGAAGGCCATCACTTACTTCAAGATGGCGCCTTACAATTGCTTTTGAGGTATGGGAGATGTTGAAAGCCACTTATGAAAATACCATGCTTGTAAATCAAGTGCATCTTATGTGTAAGCTAGTGTGTATGAAGCTTGATGAGTCAAAAAGTGCAGCTGAACGCTCATCTGCATTTACAGGTACTTTTTTCACAATTGCAAGACTCCGGATTACCTGCATTTGATGATAAACCTAAGGCCATCTTTTTGTTGATGACCTTACCTGATCCATGGGAAACATTGGTTGCTTCTCTTTCGAATAATCTCAATCTTACCTTCGATGGTGTAAGGGGTTCTATTTTGAATGAGGAAATCAAGAGGAAAGCTAGTGGAGAGGGAAGTGGTTCAACCAACGTGGTTAGAGGAAGAACAGAAAAGAAAAGTGGAAATGTATAGAGGAAGAGGAGCAAAAGCAAATGCAAGGCTGAAGTGACTTGTTACCAATGTGGCAGGAAAGGTCACAAGAAGCCTGATTGCAAATACTACAAAGCTGAAAAAAAGAACGCAGGTGACACGAAGAAAAAGGACTCCAAGAATGAAGCACATGATAACTGAAAGAACAAGGACAAAGAGAAGGCCAATGTTGCCTCTAGTGCCGTCATTGAGGAGCTATCAGATGCAAAAGATATACTTTGTGCCACTATGGAAGCAGATCATGCCGAAGTTATTGATGCTTCTGTTAATATTCATGCACAAGATATGCATATCACAAAAAGGGATTTAATTGATGCCTTGCTTACTGTGAATGATGCTTTGTCACAAACATGGATTGTGGATTCAGGTGCATCATTCCATGTTACTCCTATGAAGGAGTGTTTTAATACCTTTCATGCAGGCTGCCATGGACATGTATATCTTGGAAATAACCATGCTTGTTCTATTGAAGGTATTGGCACAGTGCATCTCATCGTGGATGGTACTAATGAGCTGGTGTTGCATGATGTAAGGTATGTACCAAGCATCAAGAAAAGTTTATTGTTTGTTGGGCAAATGGATATGCATGGATATAGTACTCTCTTTGAGAAGGGGTCATGGAAGTTTATCAAAAGCTCTGGGCTGAATGTTAAAGATACAAAGAAAGGGACTCTTTATCGCTTGCATGGTAAAGCTTTGCCGAGCAAGTTTATTGCGTTGGCTGAAATCCATTCACATAAGGAATTATGGCATAAAAGGCTTGTCCACATGAGCCAAAAAGGCCTTGATAAACTATGTAACTTGGACAAGTTTGATGCTAAAGGCTCTTGATCTTACTCATTCTGATGTTTGTAGCATGTCCACAAAATCTATGGGAGGTGCTCTTGACTTTGTTTCTTTTGTTGATGACTACTCCAGGAAGCTTTGGATATATTTGTTAAAAACTAAAGATGAAGCCTTTGCTGCATTTAAGAAATTTCATGCATTTGTGACCACGCAAACATGATGCTTACATATAGATAATGGGGGTGAGTTTACAAGTGCTGAATTCAATAAATTTTGTGAAAATCTTGGTATTAAGAGGGAGCTAACAGTTCCATATAACCCCTCTTCCAACATTGTGGCTGAAAGGTATAATAGGACTTTATGTGAGAGGGTGAGATGCATGCTGTCCACAGCTAATCTCCCTCATAGATTTTGGGGAGAGGCTTTGAAAACTGCTGTTCATGTTTGCAATCGATCCCCTCATATGTCCTTAAAAGGTGGCATTCCAAAAGAGGTTTGGTTTGGCAAACCAACTCCATATGACCACCTACGCATCTTTGGTTGTGATGCTTTTGTGCATATAAGGCCTGAGTTGAGATGCAAGTTAGATGCAAAGTCCATGAAAGGAATCTTCATGGGTTATGGAGATGAAGGTGAAATGGGCTACAGGATTTGGTTACCTCAACTCAAGAAGGTAATATGCAGCCGAGATGTTGTATTTAATGAGGCAAGGCTGCACAGAAACAATTGTGCCTCTAAAGATGACTAAGAGAGTCAAATTTCAGCATGTACAGCCACCATTTAAATATGATATGAACCCTTGAGATGCACCTCATATAGCTGGAAATAACAATGAGCCCGTGGTTATTGAGCTAGATGATGTTGGACAGCAAAATGACGCTCCTGATGGTCATGCAGCCACCTATTCATGCTGAAAACAGGGCTTGAAATGATGCACAACAGCCTATTAACAATGAAGAAGTTGATGTACCTCCTGATGTAGATCCATTGCGGGATAATGTGGATCATTCGATAAGAAGATCTACATGTACTAGAAGGCCAGTGAATAGATATGACCCCTCTATACATTGCATTATGCTATCAGATGAGGGTGAGCCTCTCACTTATAAAGAGGCAAAGCTATGTGAGCACAAGAAGAAGTGGGAGTTAGCCATGCAGGAAGAGATGAAGGCCTTGCATGCAAATGATACTTGGGATTTGGTTGAGTTGCCCAAAGGTAGGAAGGCCATTCCCAACAAGTGGGTGTACAAAATCAAAACTGTTGATTGCAAACCCAAGTATAAGGCAAGGCTGGTTGCTAAGGGATATGCCCAAAAAGAGGGCATTGATTTCCAAGAGGTGTTCTCTCCAGTGGTTGAAATGACCACATTAGGTGTGTTGTTTGCTCTCACAGCTGCCTTGGATTTGGAGTTATTCCAAATGGATGTTAAAACAGCCTTTTTGCATGGTGATTTAGGCGAAGAGCTGAACATGAAAGAGCTAGAAGGATATGCCATTCTTGGAAAAGAGCATCTGGTATGCAAGCTGAAAAGGAGCTTATATGGGCTGAAACAGGCCCCTAGACAATGATATAAGAAGTTCGATGCATCTATGCTCAAACATGGGTTCAAAAGAAGCCATGCAGACCACTGTTTGTACACTAAAAAGGATGAAGATGGTAGCCCAATCATTCTTGTGCTGTATGTAGATGATATGCTGCTGGCTGGAAAAAAAGAGCACTCTGAATCCTCTAAAACAGGAGCTGAACTCAGCATTCTCAATGAAAGAGCTTGGGGAAGCTGAGCATATTCTTGGTATGCGAATAAAAAGGGATAGGCAGCAGCATACTTTGCATTTATCCCAAGAAAAGTACATCGAAAAAGTGCTTGACAGATTTGATGTGGCTAATGCTAAGCCTCTTGGAGTGCCATTGCAGCCACATGTTAAGATTTCCAAGGGTGATTGTCCCAAAGATAATTACATGAAGAGTGTTCCATATGCATCAGCTTGTGGTTCACTTATGTATGCTATGGTTGCCACTCGGCCAGACATTACTCATGTAGTGGGAGTTGTTAGCAAGTTCATGGCTAATCCTAGTAGAGCTCATTGGGAGGCAGTCAAATCTATCTTGAGATATTTGAAAGGGACCAAAGGTAAATGCTATGTTATGGAAAGGGTCGACTAGAGTTAAAAGGATTTTGTGATTTAGACATGGCAGGTGATGTGGACACACGCAAGTCCACAAGTGGCTATGTATACACCCTTGCAGGTGGAGCTATTTCATGGCTCTCTAGACTTCAAAGGATAGTTGCACTTTCTACTTTAGAGGCTGAATATATTTTAGCAATAGAGGCTTCCAAAAAAGCCATCTGGTTAGCTCGCTTGTGCAGAGAGCTTGGGATGCCTGAAAAGGTACCCGTTCTTGGATGCAATAGCCAGAGTGCCATATGTTTTGCAAAGAATGCCATGTTTCACGCTCACACAAAGCATTTTGATGTGAGATACCACTTCATCAGAGAGGTGTTAGAGGACGGCTTGATCACTTTGATCAAGGTCAATACTTCACAGAATCTTGCAGATGCTCTCGCGAAGTGTCTACCCAAGGCCCAACTAAGCTATGTATACAGATGGTGGGAGTTACTTAGCTTAAAGGAGCCTCCTTAGTCCTTTTAAGTGGGAGGTTGCTGGGGATAAAGGCCCGAAGGACTCTCCTTTTGTATGTTTTGACCCTTCCATGTGAAAGCTCTCTTCGAGAGCTTTTAAGACATTTTTATTATATTTTTTGGACCCCAAATTGGAGAGTTATAGGCATTTACATAATTTTATGACTTTTGGTCATTGGCCATGTGTGAACATGCCCAAATGACTTAAAAGTCACTTATCAATAAGACTTGGTCCCAAATATCTCACAACTTGATTGGAACTTCTTCAACTTGAGCTTCTCCATCTTCTTCTCCAAATTTCTACGCAGGTTTCTCTCTCTACTTTCTTTTTTTTTTGATGTATCATATATCATATATGGTTTTGACAATTAAAAAAAAAACAAATTCTTTTATAGGAAGTTTGATCTTACGATCTACACTTCTTGATAGTTGAATTAATGAAAACTACAATGGTGAAGGGCATAGCACACATAGGACCCCTTGAATCCCAGATAAGCACTTATTGAATGCCCAACGCCTACTAGGAATGATAGAGCCCGAAAGCCTACAAAGGTTAGGAGTTGGGAAGGGATGGTCCTAAGGTGAGACGAGAAGATTGGTTTGAATTGAAATCGACCATGCCACAACGAACATGGCCCTTGCCATTGCCGACATTGTCCACTGAGAGCGTATGAAGGCCAACAATTTTCTCAAGGGAGCTGGTTTAATGTCTCATCATGTCATGATGAGTGTCCTTCTAGTGCAGCCAAGAGGTCTTGAACCCTCACACCACCACCACCACCCCCCTCCCCCCCCCCCCCCCCCCCCCTTCTTCTTCAAGGGAGTCGAAGACTCACTGGCTTAAGCTAGCACTTTTGGACATGGCTTTGACTCTTAATTTCAGAAAGATGTCCTAATTTAATGAGCATTGTGATGCTTTTGTGCAAGTATCTGTTAATTTAATGATCATTGTGATATTTTTGAGCTTTGTTTATCAATGCAATATTCATACATGCATTTGATGTATATACACTTTATGTGATAAAAGATAAAGATCTCCAAACAGAAAAACCTCGATTTTTATTTTAGGTCTGATTGATTGAAATGATTTAAATGATTAAATTTCAATCCAAATCCCATGATTTAAATCTCTTCTTTGCACTATGCTCACTCTATGGGTTGGACTTGACTGAACAGGAATGTCTGTGATTATACAAGCCCTGCAGCATATGTTATATGGTGTGTTCAACTATGGTCTGTGTACATGTGTTCTATTATTTTATCTTCTATTTATTGCTTAGTTTGTAAGGCTAGAAATGCTTTCTACTTGTATAAGCACTGAGACTATCATAAATATATGGTGTTTTGTCAATGAGTTATGTGCAGGGACTGTTTTCTTTCAGGGGCTAGTCATCATTTTACAGGCATTGAAGATGTCCAAATCAGTTACAACTTACACTTTATTTTCAGCTTGTTAATAATTTTAACATGATGATGTATAGGCATTTAACATCAGATGTTTGGATTTATCTTCTTTTGAACTCGTCATTATCATATTTCAACACTCCTGAGTCCTACCTAATCCTGTGCGCCATATGTAATCAGCATGGTGTGAGCTCCTCAACAACACTTCCTGTTGGGTTCTCATGCATATATGCATTTTCTGGACAAAAGATTATGGGCCATGGCTCTTTATTATAATGTTGACCCTCAATTTTTTTGTTGAAGTTTTTTCACTTTCAATAAGCACATTGACCTGGCATGTACGTTTTCCATTGTTCGTATGTATAGACCATTTACAATGCATGATAACTGCAGGAGCAGAAACAATATTATTTGGACAAGGTACTTTTTTTATTATTTGTAGCTTATGCATGATTTTCTAAACATAACTTGTCACCCACTTTATACATGTTGAGAGATGTAGCATCAGCTGCACTATCTCATTCTCCCATTGCCAATCATGTAAATGTTATTTTGAAGATTGATCTTGATAAGAAGGTTTGTGGGATGTAAATATCAGACATTTGAATTTAACCTTCTATTGAACACGCTATTATTTATTGCTTAGACAATACTATCTCATCCTTGAGGCTCTATATAACCAGCTTACTCTGAACTGCTTTGTTATGGACTGCCCTGCTTACATGCATTTGGCTTATGAACAATCATGGCTCTTTGTTATGGTGTTGATGTTTTTCCTTGGTCTTTTATTTGAATTATCTCATTTTCGATAAGATTATTGACCTGGTTTGAATAATTTTACAGACTTTGAATACATAATTCGCTCTTGCTTTGTGGGCACTGTAGGAATAAGAGCCGTGGGTTTTGGAAATAGTGCCATGAATATCAACATAAGTATTTAATGAGGTATATACAGTTTTCAAGATCTTTAATGGAAGTTAACTTGATTTATGGCTGATCAGGGATCTAAAGGCAGAGAATTTACTACTCGGAAGTGATGGAAAATGGAAGCTTTGTGATTTTGGGAGCGTTTCTACAAACCATAAACGCTTTGAAAAGGCTGCTGAGATGGGGATTGAGGAGGATATCATTCGAAAGCATACTACTCCTGCATATAGGGCACCTGAGGTTTTTTTCTTAACCTAAAAATAGTGAGATTAATTGACGTAGACTGCAAAGGATGAAAAATCCTCTATGTTTATCCGTGGTAGAAAAGAGTGGACTTCTCCACAAGAGATTTTCCTGTTCTTAAGTTCATAAATCTGGTTTCAAGTTGGATTTGCAAAGGTATTACAGCTCCTATACACTGAATGTGTTCTATTTGAGACATTCTGATTTCATCCAGTTCATCATTCTTGAAAAACACACACTTTGTTGGGTTAGGAGCTTGATGCTACTCAATACCATAGTAAACCAGAGAATGAATATTGGCATGGATGTTAAGCTATAAATTTCCAAACTCAAATTATTCAAATGAGAAAAGCAAGTTTAATAGGTTGTTTGCTTTCTAAGGGTAGATTATGGACAAACACTAGTGAACGTGTTAAGACCCTTAAGATCTAATGTCGATCAACATGTACTTCATAGAAAGGTTCAAAAATGCCATTTCAAGTGCTTGAGATTCACTTCTATCAATCAAAGAAGTGTTTTCCAATAATATGCAATCACATATGTGCCAAGTCAAAATGTAATCTCTTTCCATGATATGCATGTGCATTTACATTTGCACTTGTATGTTAAATTGTAATTTTTACATAAGGATTGACATGTTTACGTATACATTGTTTGATATATTCACAATATAAACTTGATGAGCGAAGGTTCTACAACTCTATGAAGATCATTGCACTTGAATGCCTATTTGTCGAAAGATGATGAGTGAAAGTAAAAGACCATAATAAATCCATAATAAAATACCATAGCAATCACTAACAATGTATATTGCAACATTGGCATAGTACAAGGAGAGTTTTAAAATGTTAAGTACGTACAATATTAAATAAATAGAAATAAAAAACGAGTATTATATTTTGTTGCAACATTTTTTTATTTTTGTTTTTTTATAATCCATGAGGAATGCATATGTAGCACTCCTTTACCTATCCAATGTTAAAAACACATAAAAAACTTGATAAACTACCTTCCAAACACAATATGTGCGGCAACCGATGGGCGTTGGCCCGCAGGTATGCAACATCATGCATGGATCATGGTTATAACTTAAATAGACTTGGAAGACAAACATGACATTTAAAAGTTAAAAACTTAACATGGAACAATGAATTTCAATTTCAATATGCACCATGGTTCATATGGGATAATGATCTCATACATATCATTACATTAAAGAGCAGAATTTATAAATGAATATCATGACTTGTAATCTGTTGCTCATTCAAAAAACATTCAAGTTCCAACATAAATCATAAATCCATGGACCATGAAACATCAATGTCAATGAACCATGAAACATTAATGTCAATGGTCCAAAGTGTAATTTTGTGCATCTTTATGGGGACACAACTCAATCAACAGTTGATGTTGGAAAATTAAAGGACATAATTGATGAAGCTGTGCTGAAAGATGAGGCAGTTCAAGGAAATTTCTCTGTTGAGGTAGATCCATCTCTAGTGTGTCATTCTACTCTTATGTTCTCACAAAGGGGGATTCTCCTTTTCTTTACAGCCAGGATCCCATCTGTTATTGAAGCAGCATAGGCAATAGATGTTCAATATGGTTACTCAGACCTGGATAAAATATTTTATTGAGGTCATGGCCTGATTGAGGTTATTTTCATGGATGTGAAAGATGTGGCTCATTGTTTTGAGCTTAATGTTGTATCGTAATGTGGCTCATGTATTCGATTGGAAGCTAGTGGAAGCTATGGAGTAGTTACTCTATATATGCCCTATATGGGTTGCGTTAGTGGATTCGCCCTCCTTCCTCTAGCCAGCTATTGACCATATTGCAAAAAGTTTGGGGAATGTGCTTTACATGCCCTCTAAATCAGCATCTAATGTGTATGTCATATGGGACACCACTTCGCCATTTTCGCAAAATCTTGGGGTCATATCTAGAATTTGGTTGGTCCTGTACCATTTGTAGTGGACATTGTCGGGAAGTTCTCAGCCTGCACATCGGGTGCATAAGTGCATGTGAGATGCCTCAATACTAATGTGTGTGTACAATAGCGATAATTTTGATTCACAATTCAAGTACAATGTCAATCTACAATTTGTAAGTGCAAGCATAAACTCCTAGAACTATGAATCTATAGAGAAACTAATGATTTGATTAGAAGGATAACTTATGAAAATAACACCAATGCATAAATTTTTGAAATTACGTGTAGAAGATCATGATATATCCTAAATGCAAACTAACAAATATATTCACACTCCGTGAATATCAAAGAGATTTTATAAAGGGTAAGGGTAATAAGTTATGAAGGAGCGTTAGGTTGGTGAAGAACTCCAAATCAAATTCTCACAAAGAGTCTGTGAGAATCCTCGTGAAATGTATGAGCATACACTACTCCAAGAACTTCATAGCCTTTAAGACCTTCACTTGCTTTCCTTCTTTCTTCAATGTGTGCATAAGAGTGCACTCTTCCCATAAAACTTGTGTTCATCTCCACAAAGATGTTAGCCCAGATAGAGAAATAATGACACACATGAGAGAACATACACATATAGACTCAAGAAAATACACAAAGTATAGCCAAGAAGTCATAAGCTACCAAAGAGAGTATATGAGGGTAAGGTTCAAGGCATGGAGAGGCTAATGCAAGATCTCCAAAGCATCCTTCAACAAGAGTAAGGGAGACCTCTAATTGTATAAGCATACACATAACTCCACCTCTTCCAAGAGTGAGCACCTCCTCCTCCAAGACCTCCAAGCTCCGAAGCACCTCCAAAGAGCATGTGTAAGATTGTAAGTTGACGATTATTGAAGAAATGACATGGTCTTTATATAGGATTGGCCAACAATTGCTTTTCCATGGGTGATGATAAAAATCTGGTTTAATCTTACACAAGCTTCTTTTTTGAGATTGATGAAAGCAATAACAAAACCATGAAAAATGTTTTTTTCGGCTCTCATCTATATCAAACGTAGCTTTTGAAAAATTTGTGTACTTTTTAAAACTTATGAACTTCTATTTTAGTTTTACATTTACTTTTGATATATTTTTACGTGAAAGCTGATAAGTGCATGGCTTTTGATGTGATCCAACATGGAAAATCAGCTTTTGGATTTGGTTTTTACTTCATCAGATTGTTGATGGAATTAAGTGTGAACATAATTATGACCTTAAATTTGGGTTGAAACGAGGGTTTTAGGGTGAGCATTATGTATGGTCAGATTGTTGTCTTTGAGGAGTTAAGACATATGCAAGTAACTCTTCATGTCAATTTTGACATATTTGATCAAGTTTGATCAAAGTCTTGTATATTAGATCTTGTCCATTCTGATGTATGTAGCATGCACACCAAATCTATGGGGGGTGCTTTATACTTTATTTCTTTTGTTGATGACTTTTCTATGAAAATTTGGGTGCAATTGCACAAATCAAAAGATGAAGCGTTTGCTGCGTTTAAAAGATTTCATGCGTTTGTGACTACCCAAACAGGTAAAAAGCTGAAATGCTTACGTACGGATAATGGGGGTGAGTTCACAAGTGCTGAATTCAAAAATTTTTGCGAAAATTTGGGCATAAAGAGGGAGCTTACTGTTCCATACAGCCCCTCTTCTAATGGTGTGGCTGAAAGGTATAATCGGACTCTTTGTGAGAGGGTGAGATGCATGCTGTCCACAGCTAATCTCCCTCATGGTTTTTGGGGAGAGGCTCTTAAAACTATAGTACATATATGCAATCGATCCCCTCACACGTCCTTGAAAGGTGACTTGGTCCGGCAAACTTGCTTCATATGATCACTTACGCGTCTTTGGCTGTGAAGCTTTTGTACACATAAGACCTGAGTTGAGGAGTAAGCTTGATGCTAAATCCATTAAAGGCGTGTTCATGGGTTATGGTGAAGAAGGTGAAATGAGTTATAGGATATGGTTACCTCAGCTCAAGAGGGTCATACGCAGCCGGGATGTTGTTTTTAATGAGGCAAGGCTTCTACAAAATAATGTTGCCTCGAAACATGACCATCACATTTCAGAAAGACCAGCCACATGTTAAGCCTATTTCAGACCCTCATGATGCACCACATATGGTTGAAAACATAGATCACCCAGCAGTTTTTGAGCCAGATGATGTTGGGCAGCAAGAAGAAGCTCCAGAAGGGCATATGCAGCCACCTATTCATGCTGAAATCAGGGCTGGAAATGATGTACAGCAGCCCATTAACAATGAAGAAGTTAATGTACCTCCTAATGTAGACCCATTACCGAGTAATGTGGATCATTGGGTAAGAAGATCTACATGTCCTAGGAGGCCATTGAATAGATATGATCCCTCTATACATTATATTATGTTATCAGATGAGGGTGAGCCTCTTACCTATAAAGAGGCAAAGCTATGTGAGCACAAGAAGAAGTGGGAGTTAGCCATGCAGGAAGAGATAAAGGAATTGCATGCAAATGATACTTGGGATTTGGTTGAGTTACCCAAAGGAAGGAAGGCCATTCCTAACAAGTGGGTATACAAAATCAAAACTGTTGATGGCAAACCCAAGTATAAGGCAAGGCTGGTTGCCAAGGGATATGCCCAAAAGGAGGGCATTGATTTCCAAGAAGTGTTCTTTCCAGTGGTTAAAATGACCACATTACGTGTGTTGTTTGCTCTCAGCAGCTGCCTTGGATTTGGAACTATTCCAAATGGATGTTAAAACAGTGTTTTTGCATGGTGATTTAGACGAAGAGATGTACATGAAACAACCAGAAGGATATGCCATTCTTGGAAAAGAGCATTTGGTATGCAAACCGAAAAGGAGCTTATATGGGCTGAAACAGGCCCCCAGACAATGGTATAAGAAGTTTGATGCATTTAAGCTCAAACACGGGTTTAAAAGAAGCCATGCAGATCACTGTTTGTACAGCAAAAAGGATGAAGATGACAGCCCAATTATTCTTCTACTGTATGTAGATGATATGCTGCTGGCTGGGAAGAAAAAGAGCACACTAAATGCTCTAAAACAGCAGCTGAACTCTGCATTCTCAATGAAAGACCTTGGGGAAGCTGAGCATATTCTTGGTATACGAATAAAAAGGGATAGGCATCAGCAGACTTTGCAGGTTTCCCAAGAAAAGTACATTGAAAAAGTGCTGGACAGATTTAATGTGGCTGATGCTAAGCCTCCTGGAGTGCCATTGCAGCCACATGTTAAGCTTTCCAAGGATGACTGTCCCAAAGATGATGCAGCCAATTACATGAAGAGTGTTCCATATGCATCAGCTTGTGGTACACTTATGTATGCTATGGTTGCTACTCGGGAAGACATCGCTCATGCAGTGGGAGTTGTGAGCAGATTCATGGCTAATCCGTAGAGCTCATTGGGAGGCAGTCAAATCTATCTTGAGATATTTGAAAGGAACTAAAAACAAATGCCTCAGATATGGAAAGGACCCATTAGAGCTGAAGGGATCCTGTGATTCCGACATGGCAGGTGATGTGGACACACGAAAATCCACAAGTGGCTATATTTTCACTCTTGCAGGTGGTGCTGTGTCATGGTGCAGCAGACTGCAAAAGATTGTTGTTTTGTCTACTACTGAGGTTGAATATATTTAAGACACAGAGGCTTCTAAGGAAGCAATATGGTTAGCACGTCTTTGCAATGAGTTTGGTTTGCATGACAGAGCACCTATGCTTGGTTGTGATAGCCAGAGTGCCATATGTTTGGCAAAGAATGCCATGTTCCATGCACACATAAAACATATTGATGTGCGATATCACTTCATTCGAGAGGTGCTTGAGGATGGCCTTATCACATTGGTTAAGGTCCATACATCACAGAACCTTGCAGATGTTCTCACTAAGTGCTTACCCAAAGCACAACATCAGTTATGTTTAGAGATGGTGGGAGTCACTTAGCTTAAAGGCGTCATTTATGTCTTTAAGTGGGAGGTTGTTGGGGTAAAGCCCTAAATGACCCTCTTTATAGTGTATATATGTGTATAGGCCTATTTATAAAGGCTAAGTCACTTATTCTTTATTTTTTGGCCCAAGTTCAATGTGAACTTGGCCAACCCTAAAAAGGGTCATACATAATATAACTTAATAACACTTTTAGCTCTCTCACTTTTAGAGCAGCCACCTCCAAAACTGGTCGACCCTCTCTCTCTCTCTCTCTCTCTCTCTCTCTTCCCCCCCCCCCCCCCCCCCCCCCCGTTGCGCCTTCATTTTTGCCCAGCACCTCCATCTTTGAGGCACATACGCGCGTTCTCTACCCTTGGGCACCTCATCTCAACCCTAACAAATTACTTGCTTTTTAAGTCATCCAAAAGCTAAAACTGTGCTTTCCATATTTTACGGTAGAATTTCTGTTGGAATTACAGAAACCCAAATTTGTGTGCTTTTTCATGAATTTTATGTGTCAAGTGTCATGCCGTAGATCATTTTATTAACTTTTACATGTTTAACAAGATTGTGACATGTGTACATATTGCTTTTCACTTCTTGAAGTGACTTTCATACATAAGATGAAAGTAGGGTTTGGCTTTTGACCTATACACTGTTGCCAAATAGCTAAATATTATTTACCATTGGATAGCTCTTGAGAAGTAAAATCACTATATATAATAATATTTTTTTGCCATTCCAAGAAATGGGATCATTTCTGACCATTTACAGGCCAATTTTAATTAACCTGTAGGTGGGTTCTTAGAGATAAGTTGCCCGAATGACATATTTTTTAAGAGCATCACCAAAGAGGCCTTAACATTTGCGTGTCTAAGGGGTAAGAAAAACTCATAATGACCTTTGAAATACATACAAGCCTCAATGCAAGTTGTCAATTAGCCGTGCTCAAACCACATGGTCATACGCAAGTGATATGCACGAATTGTACGTAGTGAATATGCTCCCCCTGTGTTTAATGCTTAAGGAACCAAATGCATAAATACTTGTGGAAGTCCTTGAAACAAGTGTGTGCGAAAACCTGAGAAAACAGCCTGCAAATTGTAAATTTAAACTGTGTCAAAATGCACTGAAGGTGTGAAGTGGAGATCTAAAACAAGGAGTTCATGCATCAAAGTATCCTCAAATACCATGGCTTTCCACTATATGACTAACCAAGGATAGCTTAGTGGTCGAAAATTTCCACCTTGCTGAGGTCCTATGAAGATGGGATGGGTGATTTCTCACAAAGTCTTTTCTTTGTGATCTTTCACCAATGAAGGCCTCCCTTGCATGCAAGAAAGTGTGCCAATAGTGGCTTCTGTGACAAGGATGACAGGGGAATGCAGGTAATGCCAAAATCTATTCTTTGGTTGTCACCTTAAGATGTTAGCCTTGGAGTAACTGCGAGCAGTGGGTCGCACTCTGCAGAGCAACTGAAGTTGGCTTGTGCTTGCCTGATGCATCCACATGCAAAGCTCCTTTCCTACCAGCGAAGCTTAGTTTTTGTTCTCTATGAACAATGTATTTCCATTTTGAAATTAGCAGTGTGACTTTCGACATCTTGCAAAGTGGAAACATAGAGTCCCGAAGAAAAATCTTGACGCAGGATTTGGAGCATGCATAAATAAAGATTTCATGACAAAGGGTCTCAATACTGTGTGTTGCTAACCAAACTACTGTATGTTTTGTTGAAATGTGCGTACACAACTGTGTCCAGCAACGATTTGGCCTTTCACATAGGAACCAACAGTGATAATTTATGACCTACATAGATAACTTTTTAGGTTCATGCAGTTGAAGGGCTGATGTTACTGATGATATCTTTCTCCATGAGAGGGGGCCTCCATGCCTTGTCCTTTTCAGAAGCTCCCATTTATTCATTTTGGATCACCTCAGATATTCTCATCCTTACACTTGTTGTTGTGGCCATTATGGACAATAGTTTTGATGATCCCATGATGCAGAGTCGGCTTGTTTCTGCATCAAAAAACGATCGATATATATATGCATGCTTTCAAGCTTTAAATAAATACAAAAAAATTTTCCTTACACGGTACACCAAATAGCTTTGTTGCGGGATTGATGTAGGGGCCATGTAGGAACTCAGAAGGCTAAATGGTCTTGGTTAACAGTTTCACAATTCGACAGGTTTTTGTTAATTAAATGTGAAGCATATTCACTTTCTGGAATTTAACAACATAGGAAAGACCTTTGTCAATGGTTTTTGCAAACAATATGATCCCTTGTTTCTAGGAAAGTCCCAGAGAAAAGGCACGTTTAAAGTTCATTTGGATTTCACAGGTCATGTGTGTTTAATTGAAGAAGGATGAACGAGTGTGTACAGGATACTCCATAAACTCTAGTCATCACATCCACTAGAATGAAGAATACAGGGATGAGAGTTGGCAGTGTGCATCCCGTCATCATCATTGTTCTTGTATAAGAAATATTTCTCCTCATCACAAATGGGCACGGATGGGAGGTAATCAATATGATTCTTTGGTCTTGATTGTTTGCCATTGTCAATCGTTGTTTGACCTCTTTACTACTAGGTCTATCTATAAAAGGCTCACCTGTGAAAGTAGCTGTTTTCTTGATAGTTTATGGTCTAATCATGTAAATTTGTTTATTATTTTATTGAGTCTTGTTGCATCCATAATTTATTCTTTTTTTTTCCTCTTGTCAATAATAGATGTGGGATCTTTATCAGCGAGAACTCATTAGTGAAAAGGTGGACATATGGGTAAGATGAATGTGTGTGTGTTTTTGTTTTCCCCGAAGAACTTGTCTAGGTCTGTCTTCTCGTTGTATGTACATGCAAAGCTCAAAAGAAAAGTATAACTTCATTCTTTGCAGGCACTTGGATGCCTTTTATTCAGAATGGCATACTTGAAATCTGCATTTGATGGAGATTCAAAATTACAAATTTTAAATGGAAATTACCGGATACCTGATCAACCAATGTATAGCTCAAAGATAACAGGCCTGATTAGAGACTTGCTCAATGCCAGCCCGGAGGCAAGGCCGACTGCTATGCAGGCAAGGGCTTTGTTTGACCGGCCTCTTCATCTGCATGAACTAGGTTGGTTCATTGATTGCAGTAAGGCAAGTTAGTGTGTTGTGTGGACTGTGATGCTTGCAAGATAGGCATTTTAGTGCGGTATGGTCAAGATAATCTATATCAGGGAAAATACTTTTTGAACTGCATATTCTGTTCTTGATTGAATGAAAAGACACTCAACAATTTTTTCTTCTCTGTTTTCTTTTTTTTTTCCCCCCTTTCTTTCCTTCTTTCTCTTTTTTCTCTCTTTTTGTTTTCAGATATGGCTCAGAGTCAATAGTGCTTTATCACCAGAATGCCAGAAGGCTAGCCAAGACAAAGCTCCATCATCTGCAACATCACAAGAAAACAGTGGTAATCCTTCATCCCATTGCACCATATTTTCTGCTTTGAGATCCACTAGTAGATAATGAAATAAAGAAAGATGTAGAAGTTTTGACCAGTGATCTCCATAGTGGCTGTAAGCTGTTTCTTTAACAAGCTTGTTAGTAGATTCTGACCTGTAGAAATTTTAACAGTCCAGGGCAGGTCTGCTCCTGGTGTACCTACAAGAACACCTCCGCCTCCTCCACGAAGGAATGCTGACCGAGGATCTCCTTCTCTTCTGCAGAAGGAGACAGAAAAGAAATTCTCTCCTTCAGCAGCCAAAGAGACAGATTTCAGCCCAGTAGCTGGGACCGGTAAGGGGGGTGCTCTTGGATCCTTTTGGTCAACTCAATATGCGCAAGCGGCTGTCCATCAGGATGGATCACATATTTCTCCACAAAATGACAGTGGCTTGACCAGGCTTCAAGATTCTTTAAGCCCTCATGGCAGCTCACAAAGAATGGATAGTGGCAGTCCTAGTGAGCCTTGGTCAATGAGAAGTAATTTTGTGAAAAATCGAAAATCATCTGGAAGAAGTTATACGCGGCCGGGGGAGGATGAGCATGTGGTGACAGTTGATGAGAATGCAAATGAAAGTGAAGCCTCTTTTAAGAAAGGGTCAGCTTCTGTAGCTTCTCCAACAGGATCTGGTTCAGACAATTTGAAGCAGAAAAGTGAGGAAGCTTTTAGTGATTTTGTCGCAGATTTTCAGAGGGCTTCCATTTTTTCTGTAGACAGTCCTTCCTTGAAGCATGAGGGGGAGCTAGAAGTAGAAAGACTTAGAAATGAACTTAAGCAAGCAGAGA
Organism: Ceratopteris richardii; assembly: GCA_020310875.1. Taxonomy (NCBI): domain Eukaryota; kingdom Viridiplantae; phylum Streptophyta; class Polypodiopsida; order Polypodiales; family Pteridaceae; genus Ceratopteris; species Ceratopteris richardii. The sequence goes on from CM035437.1 coordinate 39,682,019, forward strand.
GAGAGAGAGATGGATTTGCATCCAAGTATGACAAGCTTGTAGCGATTTGCCGGTCACAACGACTTGAAATTCAGGAGCTCAAAACAGCTTTGACGGCAGCAAACTCTCATCCTGTACCTTCAAAATCACTGAATACACAAAGTCATCCTTCAAATTCCTCACAACAAACTGTAAGCTTTCTCTAAATATGAAATTGAATCTCGTTTATATTCAGTTTCTCATTTTTCATTCTTATAATTTAACTCTGCTAAAGATCAAGGTATAGGGCACATCAACTCATCTCTAGTGTTTGATATACACATACATATTCATGTATGTACATGTATGTATATACATAGACGTATACATGTACCTGACATGTATAACTTCCTTACACATACATATTTACATACACACACATGCACATATACACACATATATGCATACACATACACATACACACACATACACTTACATGTACATGTACACATACACAATACATATAAACAAATTCATACACATACAAGTACAATATACACATAAACAAATTCATATGCATACAAGTACACATACATGTACAAATACACATACACATACTTATACACATACACATACTTATACACAAACACATGCACATACACGTGCACATATACATACACATACTTATACACAAACACAAACGCATGCACATACACATACACATACACATATGCATATGCACACACATACTCATACGCATGCGCATACACATACACATACACATATACATACACATACACATACACATATACATACATATACCCTATACACGTACACGTACACGTACACGTACACGTACACGTACACGTACACGTACACGTACACGTACACGTACACGTACACGTACACGTACACGTACACGTACACGTACACGTACACGTACACGTACACGTACACGTACACGTACACGTACACGTACACGTACACGTACACGTACACGTACACGTACACGTACACGTACACGTACACGTACACGTACACGTACACGTACACGTACACGTACACGTACACGTACACGTACACGTACACGTACCGTACACGTACACGTACACGTACACGTACACGTACACGTACACGTACACGTACACGTACACGTACACGTACACGTACACGTACACGTACACGTACACGTACACGTACACGTACACGTTACACGTACACGTACACGTACACGTACACGTACACGTACACGTACACGTACACGTACACGTACACGTACACGTACACGTACACGTACACGTACACGTACACGTACACGTACACGTACACGTACACGTACACGTACACGTACACGTACACGTACACGTACACGTACACGTACACGTACACGTACACGTACACGTACACGTACACGTACACGTACACGTACACGTACACGTACACGTACACGTACACGTACACGTACACGTACACGTACACGTACACGTACACGTACACGTACACGTACACGTACACGTACACGTACACGTACACGTACACGTACACGTACACGTACACGTACACGTACACGTACACGTACACGTACACGTACACGTACACGTACACGTACACGTACACGTACACGTACACGTACACGTACACGTACACGTACACGTACACGTACACGTACACGTACACGTACACGTACACGTACACGTACACGTACACGTACACGTACACGTACACGTACACGTACACGTACACGTACACGTACACGTACACGTACACGTACACGTACACGTACACGTACACGTACACGTACACGTACACGTACACGTACACGTACACGTACACGTACACGTACACGTACACGTACACGTACACGTACACGTACACGTACACGTACACGTACACGTACACGTACACGTACACGTACACGTACACGTACACGTACCGTACACGTACACGTACACCTACACGTACACGTACACCTACGACGTACGTACACGTACACGTACACCTACGACGTACGTACACGTACACGTACACCTACGACGTACGTACACGTACACGTACACGTACACGTACACGTACACGTACACGTACACGTACACGTACACGTACACGTACACGTACACCTACACCTACACCTACACGTACACCTACACCTACACCTACACCTACACCTACACCTACACCTACGACGTACGTACACCTACACCTACACCTACATATACACATACACATACACATACACATACACATACACATACACATATCCTATACATATACACACAGAGATACCCTATAAATATACACATACAAACATTTTTTTTCTTGAAACACATGGAAACTAGTCTCGTATATGATGCATTGCAAAATTACATTGATATGCATTGAAATGAATCCATAGCATTCCAAGATAAGATCAGTATGCAAGGGCACTTGTAGTAGTAGGGCACCTCCAAACAAGAGAACACTTAAGAGTTACAAACCATATAGCGAGACCAATTGGACCTTCAGCATGGACATCACATGTGGCAAACCATTCCTGGAGAGGGTGAGAGGATTGCATCCATTAACATTCGCTCCTACTTCTTGGTAAACGGATAGACTTCTCTTAACTATTTGCCTTCCTACCAAAGGCATCCACACAAGCCTTCTTCAAATGGTGTGGCTTAGAGATGTAGCATGACATTATGTGAGAGGGTTAGATGCATGCTGTCCAAATCAATGTCCCTCTTGGATTTTGGAAAGAGGCCTTGAAAATTGCAATTCATATTTGAAGTTTATCCCCGTACACATCTTTGAAGGGTGGCATTTTTGAAGATGTTTGGTCTGACAAACCAAAGTTCATCATCCATGCATTTTTGGTTTTGATGTGTTTGTGCATGTTAGGTGCAGGGCAGATTCGGTGCTACGCACCTAAACTTTTCTGCGTTCATGCGGTGCGGTGCTTCCGGTGCCATCCGGTGCCGAAAATTCGTCGTTACATATTTTTAAAAATTATAAAAAAAAAAACGATGTCTACTGCGACGGATATTTCTCCTCCACTTTGTGACCTTAGTGAACTTGAACACATCAGCAGATGAGCATAGCCTTGATCAATCTTTAACTATAACTAGTCGCGAGCCTTAACCTTTGATTTGGACTTGATTCTTGAATCTTGTGAGAGAGCGAGAGATTCCCCACACACACAAAAAGATTATTAGCCAATAGCCAATATCCACACATACATTCAGCGAGGAGGGGGGAGAGAGGGAGGAAGGGACAGAGAGGGAGGAGGAGAGAGAGAGAGAGAGAGAGAGAGAGAGAGAGAGAGAGAGAGAGAGAGAGAGAGAGAGAGAGAGAGAGAGAGAGAGAGAGAGAGAGAGAGAGAGAGAGAGAGAGAGAGAGAGAGAGAGAGAGAGAGAGAGAGAGAGAGAAAGAAAGTCATATTAACGTCTTCTGGAGGCCAAACTTGGCCTATGAGACAAAAACCATGTACAAGTGTAGTAACCCTGTGTAGAAGATAAAGTGAAAAAAAGTATATCACTACACAAAGCTATATAGGGCTGGAAAAGGCTGGGGAGACGTGGCTCTGACTCTGTAGATAGTGGCCACCTAATACATGGGGGATCCCAAAATGTGAGTAAAACGCCCTAGCTACTGGTGATGGGTGGAGGTGGGTGTAGTATGTGGTACATCGGTGGTGGTCTGAGTTCCTCCTGAAGGAAGACAACCCAGGGGGTGGTGGTACGCCTATGCTCCATCATGTGGTCGTAGGCAATCTTGATGCGTGAGATATCCTCCTGATATAGTCGTGGTCGACGATATCCGCCCATGCGTGGTCGGCGCCGTGCTCTCTGTGCTGCTGCCTGGTGGAGCGTGAGCCCTATAGATGGACCTCTCTGATGTAGCTCAACTCGCTGAAAGAACTGGGTAATGGTCTGCTGGGTACTCACCCGTGGCTGATGTATGGGCTGTAGTGACCGCTCTCGCCTCTCGTATGCTGCTGTGAGAAAGCGTCCCAAGCGTCTCTGGTCTCCCATAGTCATGCACAGCTGGAATGACTCCTCGATCTGGAACTGTGCTCGTAGGTCTAAGTATGCTGGACATCTGATAACAAAATGCTCCTCACTCTCTACCTCTGTATGGCATACTGGGCACCACCTCTCCTCACGGGGGACTCCCCTGGACCGACCCCTCTCAATCTCGAGCTGATGTGATGAAACTCGGAGCTTCCCAATGACGACTCGTAGGTGGTGGGGAAGGTAGATTTGCATGTATCTCGGAATCTCGATGAAGCCCGTGCCCGATATATGTAGAAAATGCTCGCGGTAGTAGAGCATTTTCGGTGGCAATGTACTCGTAGGGCTCA
>CM035437.1:39691315-39881315 GCA_020310875.1 Ceratopteris richardii
CCAGTTTGTGACCTTAGTGAACTTGAACCCATCAGCATATGAGCATAGCCTTGATCAACCCTTAACTATAACTAGTCGTGAGCCTTATCCTTTGATTTGGACTTGATTCTTGAATCTTGTGAGAGAGCGAGAGATTCCCCACACACACAAAAAGATTATTAGCCAATAGCCAATATCCACACATACATTCAGCGAAGAGGGGGGAGAGAGAGGGAGGAAGGGAGACAGAGAGAAAAAAAGAGAGAGAAAGAAAGAAAGAAGAAAGAAAGTGTTTTTACGTCTATTAGGAGGCCGAACTCGGCCTATGAGACAAATCGATGTACATGGGTGTATCTTCTGTCAATCAGAAAAGATAAAAGTGCTGAAAAGAAACTGGTTAAGCTGATATAGGTCTCCGTAGTATGCATGTGGGGATACCCATGAAAAATTTGGGGGGGGGGTGTATGGAGTGCGATATCTATGATAGTCTACATGCAAAAGGGTAGTTCAACAACCATGAGAATGCATCTGAAACGACTAACTAGCTCCATCCTTTGCTAGTGGGTGGGTGTAAGATGTGATACATAGGTGGAGGTGGAGTCAGGGCCACCCCGATGGCTGCAACTGGATCGGCCATCATCTGGGATCGTCTCTCCTCCATGGCACGATGGTCACAAGCCTGGATCTCTGCAATCTGGTGTCGGTGAAGTCTCGGGGCCCGATATCCTATAGCACGGGGTCGTCTCCTAGCTCGAGAAATCTGAGCCTGCTGAAGAGTCACCCCGCTCGGTGTGTGGGCTAAGGGGGGCAAGGCTGCAGCACGTCGTGGAATAAAGAAGTCAGTGAGCTGACTCTGTCTCCCTCCTGTATGGAGTGCTACAGTAGGCTGGAGTAGGGAATCTCTGTGACTCTGTATCTCTAGTAAGAATCGCCCGAGCTGTCGCTGGTCTCTAGAGTCCATGATCTCTTGGAGGGTGGGCTGCCTTGCAAACAGAGTCTCGTATCCTCCTTTGATGCCATCATATGCGCTACATCTGCATACAAAGTAAAGGGATTTGAACAACAGGCTGCAGATCCCTAAGAGCGGAGATTTGAAACCCTAGAATCCAAGTTGTGCCCCAAGCTCGGGTACAGATTTGAAACCCTAGAATCCAAGTTGTGCCCCCCCCCCCAAAGCTCTACAGATTTAGGGTCGGGTACAGAGCAGCAAGCGGATTTAGGGTTTTATGACGAGTAGATTTAGGTCACCTGGACGGGCAGAGAGAGAGCAGGTACAGATTTAGGGTTTCAGAGAGGATAGCATGCGTCAAATGCTGCGTCAGAGGCCGCGGGTTAGAGGAGGAGCAGGTCGGAGGCCGCGCGTCAGAGAGAGAGAGAGAGAGAGAGAGAGAGAGAGAGAGAGAGAGAGAGAGAGAGAGAGAGAGAGAGAGAGAGAGAGAGAGAGAGAGAGAGAGAGAGAGAGGGAGGGAGGGAGGGAGTGAGAGACACATACATTGAGAGAGTTTATTAGTTAATAGTGAACTATAATATGTGTTTTCTTTATTTGTGGTATAAATATGATAATATATGCATATACTACATCTTTTGGGTATTAGTGTATTTGTAACGGCGAACCTTACGCACCTTACCTTGGGATACCATTTGGTCCTCGCACCTTACGCGCACCAAATTGAACGCACCGAACACACTGGACTGCCTTGGTGCGAACACACTAGGATTTCCGGGGAACTTTTTTCCCTCTTTAGGAGGTTTTTTCCCCCGGCTTGTATATACGTCTATTGTCCTAACGGGTAACTTATCTCTGTACATTCTAGTGGTAATACATTTAGTATTGTGTGTTGTGCTCCAAGCTTCTTCTTCTTCCTTGTGCTCTTCGCGTGCTTCTGCAGACCGCAAACTCCAACAATTGGTATCAGAGTAGGTTGTTGCTTCATCTAGGGGGTTGTCGACAGTGGACACCCTTCCGGTCACAGTTTCAAAATCACATGAAATTTGGTCCTCAAAAGTGATTAGAATATGCACGAAATCGCGATGTGAGCTCGTTTCGACCTCCGAATGCATTGTTGCAACACTTGTGTAGGCCAGTGTTGCATCGCAATGCGTTGCGATGCGTTCGCAACGTTCGCAACGCAACGTTGCAACGTTGCGACGTTTGCAACGCGTTGCGATAAAAAACAAATTTTTTTGCCTCAAATGAGGCCGTTTCGTCGAAACGGCCTCATTAAGGCATTTGCTACTGTCGACCCGAGAGCGCTCAGCGTACCAAGCTACAGGAGAGGAGCAACCTTGAGCAAGGTGAAGGTAGTTTTTTACATACACACCCTCACACACCCGTGCCAAGCTTGCTTCCTATCTTGAGTCCACTGTCCTCTCAGCTTTTAACCTCTTCCAAGTTCCATCAACATGCCTAAAGCAAAACAAGCATGTTGGGAATATGTGACAAGCCAAGGAAAGATGGGCTCCGGGGGTAGTGAGAGATGGACTTGCAAGCTTTGTGGCTTTAGTGGAGCCGGTGGAGCTGATAGGATCAAGGCACACCTTGGACGACTTAGTGGCATAGGAGTTGCACCTTGCAAAGAGCCTATGCCCGAAGCTATAAAGGGAGAGCTAATGGCATGGGTAGCTCAAAAAGCCCAAGGTAGAAGGAGTGGAGCCCAATCACAAGCTAGATCATTTGCAAGTGGTTCACATGGTTCTTGTGATCCCCAAAGTCAAGCATCTCAAGCTCATGAGTCTTCCATAGACATTGACATAGAGCATGAGCCACCAAGAAAGAGTACAAGAGTAGAGCATGATCCACAAGAGCACCCACTTGGCTCTCTTGGAGGAGCATCTATACGTGCTAGCTTGCAACAACAACGTAAACAAGAAGCCACACAAGCCGTCATGAAAGCTTTTATACAATGTGGTTTGTCTTTTAATGTTGCACGGACACCGGCATGGAGAAATGCCATGGAGAAGGTATCACTATTAGGGTTTCGTTGGCAAGGGCCTACCTATGAAGAGTTGAGGACAACGGAGCTCAAAAAAACAAAGGAAGCATTAGAGAGAGAGCTTGAGCCCATGAAAGAGACATGGGCAAAGTATGGATGCACAATCATGTGTGATGGATGGACGGACACACGAAAGAGAAATGTGTACAACATTTTGGTGCATTGTTGCAAAGGGACCATGTTCCTTCGAGCCATAGATGCATCAGCTGCTTGTACTACAATCACAGGTGAGTGAACTGATTTCTGAATTTTCAGTTTATATTTGAATTTTGATTGTGCATGTGCATGTGCATGTGCATGTGCATGTGCATGTGCATGTGCATGTGCATGTGCATGTGCATGTGCATGTGCATGTGTATGTGCAATGTGCAATGTGCATGTGCAATGTGCATTGGCATGTATGTACTATGTACTATGTATGTACATGCACAATGCACATGGCACATGCACATGGCACATGCACATGCACATGCACATGCACATGCACATGCACATGCACATGCACATGCACATGCACATGCATATGTGTTATGCACATGCACATGTGTTATGCACATGCAATGTGCATGTGCATGCAGCATGAGTCATGACACATGTCAAGATAAATTATAATTTATCAATTGATTAATGATTCATTGTGTTATATGTAAACAGGTCGGTTCATTTATGACCATATCCGTCAAGCTATCATGGACATTGGTATAGAAAAGGTAGTCCAGGTGGTCACAGATAATGGGAGTAATTGTGTGGCTATGGGCAAGCTTCTAGAAGAAGAATTCCCCTCTATTGTGTGGACACCGTGTGCTGCCCATTGCATGGATTTGCTGATAGAGGATGTGGGGAAGATACCATGGATTTACACCATTTTTACCACTTGCATAAAAGTGGTCTCTTTGTTCACAAAGAGACCAAAATTGCTTGCTATATTTCGGTCTTACAGTGATATTGATTTGGTGAAGCCCGCGAAGACCAGATTTGCATACATGTGCATAGTCATGGAAAGATTATTAAGAGTGAGGCAAGCACTGATGTAGACAGTTGTATCACCTGATTGGTTAGCTTGGGATGGACATACTAGTCCAAAGGCAGAGCTTGTACGACGCACATGTTTGGATGACAGCTTTTGGAGGGATGTGGAGGGATTAGTGCGGGCCTTACAGCCCTTATATTCACTCATACGCATAGCAGATAGAGAGGGCTGCACACTTGGACTTGTTTATGAGTTCATGGATCGTGTCGGAGAGTCTATACAGAGATGTCCTTATTTGACATTGGAGAGGTAAGCTGAAACTTGGGTAACCATATTTTATTTTTTGTATGAGCATTCATGTTCAACTTTCAAGTCTCGACTCTTCAACATTCTTAAATCTTATTGTTTTCTAACTTGATTTGTTTTTTATCCATAGGATAGAGGAAATAAAAGGAATATGGAGGAAGAGGTGGGATTGGTTCCATCGCCCTATACATGGGATGGCCAATCTACTACATCCTTTATGGAGATCTGCATCACAGTCATTGGATATGGAGCTTGTGACTGCTTGGAATGACTATGTAGATCGATTGTATGGATCTTCTGATGTGGAGCTACGTGGGAAGTTGGAGCTTCAGCTCACCCAGTTTCAGAATAATGAAGGACTTTTTGGTAGAGACACGGCATGCTTGAGAAGCATGCAGTTGATGCCTGTGACATGGTGGGAGAGATACGGTGTTGGTACACCTGAGCTAGTAAGTCATTCCAATTTCCTTTTAAGTTTTGAGTCTTTGACTCTTTAACTAATAAGTTATAACTTTGTCTCATGACTCATGAGTCATTCCTCTTCTTAATGAACTCTTTCTTTTTTATCTTGCAGAGAAAGTTAGCCATCCGCATACTTTCACAAGACTGGAGTGCCAGTCCATGTGAAAGGAATTGGAGTACATGGGCCCTTTTCCACACAAAGAAGAGGAATAGACTATCTACATTGCAGTTGGAGCGGCTTGTCTATTGCCACTGCAACTTGCGTTTATTGGAGCGTGGTGGCCACTCAGCAGAGGTGCGGCATGTGAACGTCGATGAGCTTGATATAGAGAGGGTCCATGATATACCTAGCATTCCGGCAGAGGACCTTGATCTATATGACATGCTCTATCAGGAGTTGACAGTGCCACAGCATGATACGAGGGCATCTCGGACTCGTTCTAGTCATAGAGCACACAGTGTACCTGGTCCATCTACTAGTAGGATGGAGGCATCTATTAGTCGAGCACCACATGATGATGATGATGATAGTGATGATGATGATAGTGATGATGACTCAGAGGATTTTGAGGATTGATGACTGCTCATGTGACATGTATGATGTCATAATACATATGTATTATGATATTATGAGTCATGACTTATGATTTACTTGATATTGATTGATCATTGTATTATTGACACTGCAGTTTATTGTTTGAACTTTGACTACTTAGTGGTATGATGTATCATGTGACATGGATGATGGTTATTGGTATGATGTATATGTATTATGGACATTGGATTGTATTATGGACATTGGATTCTGTCATCTGATATCACATATGAGTTATGAGTCATGACAGTTGTCAGTCACCAGTGTCATAATTTTGAGATGAGGTTGACTTTTTCACATGTTTTTGTCATAAATTATAATTCTTTGAAGTTTGTTTTTCAATGTTACTTGTAAGTTGTATATAATAGTATTTGTATGGACTCTGATGTCATATGAGATGCTTTGAAGTTTGATTCTTGAAAACAATGCAATTGCCTGGTCACTGGTGCCAAGTTCCAACATGTGTCATGAACATTGCTAAGTAGTAAGTACTAAGTAGTAACTTGTAAGTAGTAAGTACTAAAGTCTAAGTAGTAAGTACTACTAAGTAGTAACTTGTAAGTACTAAGTACTAAGTCAATGCTAAGTAGTAAGTACTATACTACTAAGTAGTAAGTAGTAACTAGTAAGTACTAAGTACTAACTTCTAAGTAGTTCAATACATATTACATAAATTAACATAATACATACTATATAATACATATTACATATGTATATACTATAATATACATCTAGGTTACTATATTTGCAAAAAAAAATGGAAAAAAAAAAAAGAAATGGTTCGCAACGTTTTCGCAACGTCCAGGCCAAAACTTTGCGATGTTGCTAACGCGTTAGCAACACGTTGCCTTGGACGTTGCGAAAACGTTGCTAACAACCTTGGTGTAGGCTATTTCATCTTTTTGTACCAAAGACATATACAGGTTTCGGTTTGCCAGTATACGTGTCTCGAAGTCTGCTACAAGTTTAGCAGAACTCGATAGGGTAGTTTTGTTCAACTTTTTGAGATAGAGTCAATTTTTTGCATCAGGGTATTTTAGTCAATGGTCATGGCTGAAAGCACTGATGTATTCCATATGTTGGTTGTTGAAGATAAGTTGGATGGTACAAATTACCCATTATGGGCTTATATGATGCATCATGTATTGGTCGCATAAGGACTGTGGAATATTGTGCAGGGTGTTGAAAAACGTCATATTACATGTGCAAATACAAGTATTGAAGTTGAAGTAGATTGCGTCGAAGATGGTGATATTCTACAGATTCCTGTTTGTGCTTCGGTTTTTGGTACACCTATTGTAGAGCAAATTCATTGGGATGGCAGAGATGCTCACGAATATGCATTGATAGCCTTGTCTATCAAACGTGTCATTATTCCACACATTCGCTATTGAAGAAGAGCTAAGGATGCTTGGAATACTTTTACCACTTTATATATATCAGGCAACGAATGAGGCTCGTGTTGCTTACCTCAAAAAACAGTTGGAGAGTGAGCACATGAATGAAGGTGATTCCATGGATATTTTTCTGACAAAGATCAAAGATTTGAAGGAACATTTGGTTTCCGCTGATGAAATTTTGCTTGACAATTCACTTGTGCAAATTGTTCTGAATGGTTTTCTCGATTCATATCAGAGTTTTGCTTCTACTCTTCGTTTGATGATGAAAGACAATCCAAATGCCTTAACATTTGAGGAGTTAGTATGTGTTCTGTTGCAGGAAGATCAGTCTAGGCAGAATAGGTCCATTATGCATGTTGCAGATCAAGCTGTCTTGACTAGTGAGAAGGGCAAAGGTAAATGGAGCTCTTCTATTAGGAAGCAGAAATCTGTTAATTTTGCACAATCATAGAAGGATGACAGAGACCATAAGAAAACAAAAAAGCAGAAATTGTTTTGCAAGTACTGTAAATCAAAGGATCATGTCATAAAGAATTGTCCAAAACTGGCTGCAAAAGAGGCAAAGAAAAGGAGGCTGGAATGGTTGTTATAGAGGCCGCTACACCAATAACAGAGTCTGCTAATCTAGTGCATAATGAAGAATAGGTGTTTACTATTGTTTGTAGTTTTGACCCCTTCTCCTGAACAGTGTATGTCTGCAGTAGACTCAGATGTTTTGTACTTTGATAGTGGGGCAACCAAACATATTACCTTGGAGTGTAGTCTCTTCACTTCACTCAAGCATGCCCCTACAGGGAATACTCTCACATGTGCCAATAACTCCTCTTATCTTGTCATGGGAGTTGGTAAGATCATTCTGACTATTGCTAATGGTAGTTTTTTTACATTGTCGGATGCTTTATTTGTGCCAGGGATCAAGAAGAATCTATTATCAGTTTCAGCTTTAGCCAAGATTGGTTTGGTTGTGAAATTTGTTGATGACAGATGTACAATTCATGATCTGTCAAATGGGGATGTGGTTATTGCTTCTGGCATTTTATGTCGTGGGTTGTATAAGCTCATAGAGTATCAAAAATCTGTGAATGATTTAGCATGTGCAATACATGATTCTCAGACTATGTCAAATGCAAAGCTTTGGCATGCAGGCTTGGTCATCTGAATTTTGCTAGTTTGCTATGCATGCAGAAATCTGAAATGGTGTCCTCTCTGCCTAAGCTTGAGGCACCTAGTAAACATGTATGTGAAGGTTGTATTTTGGGCAAATTGCTACGTTCCTCATTCTTAAAAGATGGTTTAGTTGAGCTATTAAAAGTTGCAGCTTGTTCATAGTGATGTCTGAGGTCCTATGTAGACACCCTCTTTTGGGAACTATCTTTACTGCATGACTTTTATCGATGATTTTTCTAGGCATGCATGGGTATATCCATTGAAAGCAAAGTTTGAAGTGTTTATGTGCTTCAAACAATTTCTGGTTTTGGCTGAAAATCTGTCCGCATGTAAAATGGGCACCCTCCGTTTTGATCGAGGGGGGGAATATATGTCTTCTAACTTTAATGCATTTTTGGCGGAACGTGGGATGAAACAACAGTGTACAATGCCGTATACACCTCAACTGAATGGAGTTGTTGAACGGAGGAACATGTCACTCATGGAGATGGCGAGGTGCATGGTCAAGAGTCAGGCTTTACCACAAGTTTCTGGCTTGAGATTGTCATGTGTGCATCATATATACTTGACAGGTATCCCACTAAAGCATTGCAGTCTATCACTCCATATGAGGCTTGGCATGGTCGCAAGCCATCTGTTGCTCACATGCGTCTTTTTGGTTGTCTGTCATATGTATTAGTGCTTGAACAACAACGCATGAAATTGGATGATAAAGGAGTATAGGGAAGCTTTCACAATGAATATCGTGTGTGTGTGGCTCAGATGCCTTATGGCTGATCTGGGTGTTGGTCAGTCTTCATCACCATCTTCACTGATAGTCTGCGTGCATTGGGAGTTGCGAGGAACCCTGTGTTCCATGCTCTCGCTAAGCACATCGAGGTGCATTATCATTATGTCACGGAGAGGTTCTCTGCTGGAGAGATCAGCTTGGCATATGTGCCCACGCAAAAGAACATTGCCGACCTTTTCATGAAGGCTCTGCCTAGGGAGAAGTTTGAAGCTTTCTGCATAGCTTTGGGCTTACGTCCTTTTGTGGATTGATTCCACATAGCTTGGCACTTCCTTATACACGAGTGCCAACTCCTTGTTCACCGCATCACTCCCAAGGGGGATTTGTTGATATATTTAGGTAGTGATGTGTGTGAATACACTAGGTCCATCAGGGCACTTTTTTCCCTCTTTAGGAGGTTTTTTTACCCCTAGTTTGTATATACGCCTATTGCCCTAACGGGTTACTTATCTTTGTACATTCTAGTGGTAATACATTCAATGTCGTGTGTTGTGCTCCAAGCTTCTTCTTCTTCCTTGTGCTATTTGCATGCTTGTGCAGACCTCGAACTCCAACAAACACATGCAAAAGACTCTTCATTAAAAAAATTAGATTTGAACCTTCTTCAACATTGTTACTTGATTCTCTTTTCTTCTCATTGAAAATCCTCTTTATGCATTGTGGTATATGATGACCTAGTTTCTTACAATAATGGCATATATTTTTTTTGGTGTGGACAAGAAGTGGATTTTTTCTTAGGTGTGGTAGAAGTAGTTGAAGTAGAGGTAGCAGAAGTTGTAGCGGAAAATTTTGAATTAGATGATTTTCTTTCCTTGTTTTTTCTAGTCTTTTTCTCCTTCTTTCTAGTCTCCTTCTTCTTCTTGCCTTTATTGATACTATAGCTTCATCATTCTCTTCCATAATCTTTTCCTTCTCTTATCTTGAAACAATAGGAACTGCTACTCTTCAAATGAAATTTCTTTATCTCTTGTAAAGAGAGGAAGAGAAGTGATAAGAGAATGATATGTAGATGGAAGTGAATTGATAAGAGTATTCACCATCTCTTCATTAGATATGCTAACTCCAAGATTAAGAAGTTGATCATGAATGTCCTTAAGCTTTAGTATATAAAGTTGAAGTGACTCACCAACTTCATGCGTGTGTTGGTTAACTGGCTCCTGAAGGCTGATAGGAGCATTCCTTGCAAGATTTTTGGTTTGATAGAGAGTCTTCAACTCCAACCAAGCTTGACGTGAGATTCTCCCTGACCTGATTTGAGAAATCTTGTGACGTTTCACTCGCATAGCAATGAGTGAGAGTGCTTGTGCATCTTAAGAATCCCATGTGGATTTCTCCTATGTGGGGAGGAACTTGATAGTATCTCTGACTTTGAATGATGAGAGGACCTCTTCCTCTTCTTCCTCTTCAACCACTTGCTAAGCAGAAATTGGTACTGTTGGTTGCTTGGATGAAGCAGTGTTGCACACGCAACAGGTTGCGAACCTTCACAATGTACACAATGCAACGTCCCATTGCGTATGCGTAAATTAAAAAAAAATAAGGACCCTCCCAATGGGCTGAAAACGGCCCGCTAGAGGGCCCTTTTTCATTTCATTCCAGAGCACTCAGCAGACAGAGTTTATATATATCTCTGTCCATCTCTCTCTCTCTCTCTCTCTCTCTCTCTCTCTCTCTCTCTCTCTCTCTCTCTCTCTCTCTCTCTCTCTCTCTCTCTCTCTCTCTCTCTCTCTCTCTCCCCCCCCCCCCACCCCCCACCAAAACAAAAAAAAAAAGAAAAAAAAAATTCGGGAAAACGGAAGAAAAGAGAGAGGAGAAAAAGGACCCCTTCCCACCCCCTGACCTCCCTGATGCAAGTTGAAGCTTGGGAAAGTGTGTCTTATGGCAAAGCTCTTGGGATTCCAATGTGTGCAAGTTGCAACCTCAACTCTAAAAATATTACCCTAACGCCTTCAGATGCATAATGAAAGTAACCTAAATTAGGTTTTTATGAAGCACCGGATGGCACTAAATGCGGTACAACACTGCACTGCACCAAACTTTAAAATTTTCTGGTTTGTTTTCATGGAGTTCCAGGACATACATATTTGATGTAATGGGACTGAATGTCATAGTACTGAATTGGTCCATATTTCCTATTGGTTTGTAAACTGCTGCAAGCATGATGGGAGTAGTGGAAGAAGCACAATAATGGCTTAGGGTGTAGGAAAAGTTGGTGCAGAAGATGAAGCAAAAGAAGGAAAGACAGAGGGAGAGGGAGGGAGAAGGAAGGAGATGATGAAGAACAAGAAAGCAAATAGTAGAGAGAGAAGATAGAAAACAAGAAGGGGAGTTGTATAAAAGAAGAAGGGGAGTTGTAGAGAGAGACCTGTGGCAGAGACCTGTGGCGGTCATTCCATGCACTCTATATCATTCTTGCTCTTCTGTGTGTCTGACTGCGCTTTAGTCTAAGGGAATGGGTGCTTGTAGTTGCTGTGGTTATAATGGGAATGAGAGAGGAAGGGGGAGAGGTGACAGGATGCAGTTCCGTTTTGATGATTGATCTTTCATTTTCATCGATTTTTAAAATCAGACAACACATTCAGAAGCTGGCACAATTTGGGATTTGCAACAAGGGTTCAACTCTTCAGTGAGTTTGAGTGAGAATCAAGGATGGAAAGCCTTTGATGAGAGTCCTTCAAAGGCAACACTGGTGACTCAGAGAGGCTTTGACCAAGAGGCCAGTCTTGATGATATATTTGGCAGCAAGAGGTTTGAAAATACGCAATCACTGACAGGATCACCTATAGGAAGCTTGCTTGAAAATACTCAGAAACAAAAGTCAAGTGAGGCATGGAGCTTGCATGATGGCTTTGCCACTCATGATAGTGGTTCTATGACAAAGAAGGGAATTGGGCAAGGTTTTCAGGGTGAAGGTGTGGCTGGGAAATTGAGTTTTTATAATGGAAATGCAATGAAAGGTGCTTCTCGTTCCGCTGCTTCAACTTACAACAGCCAACCATCTGGGTGGTCCAATTTTTGATTCTGCAGTGGTTGATGAGGCATCCACTTTCCCTACAATCATATGTTATAATGTTGCTCTTTTTAATTCACTCTCTTTGTCCAATGGAATGCCTCGGTTGTGAGTTTGTTTTAAGGATGTTCTTGTATGTGCCCATATTGATTGCCAGTGAAATGAATTGGCCACTATGTACGAAATATTCAGTGACTGTCAGGTCCACAAAATCCAGATGCATAGCAGAGGTCCATTTTCTATGGTTGTTAGTTCATATCAGTGGTGGATTCCATGCATAATTTACTGAAACCCTCTATTGTCAAAGGGTATTCTTTATCTGCCAGCTACATCATTGATGGTTTAAAAGGTTTCTGCAAATCATGAGTCATTGCCAGGAACCCAGGGATTTCCAAGGCCCACTACATCTTTGTAAACGAAGTTTGATTCTTAATCACACACATGTTTCAATAGCTATCTTGTTGCCTTGTGTATGGAAACCATTTTCGAGGAGCCTGCTTGTGCTTCTATCCATCTATCTATCCATCCATCCATCCATCCATCCATCCATCTATCGATCTATCTATCTATCTATCTATCTATCTATCTATCTATCTATCTATCTACCTTATCGACAGTAGTGTTGACAAAAAATGACCAATGCACTGTTTTTCATTTTCACTCAATATGGTAGATGAAATTATAACAAAGGTGATGGAGAATGAAGAGGTCGGATGCATAATTTAAGGGTAATGAGTGAGGTGGGCCCCAGAAGCAGATGATGACAAGTGAGGGGATCTCCAATCTCACCTTCCCAGCCGTTTGCTAGCTAGATGATTAATCAAATATACAAAAATAGCTATTAAAAAATATACTCTCTTTTGGGGATGGAGAGTACAAAGGAGGATTGGATGTTCAGTTGGAGGCATAGAGAGGTGGAGGTGGACTATGCAATAGACATGCACATGTATATATGTATATATGTATCTATCATGTATGTATGTATGTATGTATGTATGTATGTGTGTGTGTGTGTATGTATGTATGTATGTGTGTATGTATGTATGCACGTATGTATGTATGCACATATGTATGTATGTATGTATGTATGTATGTATGTATGTATGTATGTATGTATGTATGTATGCATGCATGTTTGTATGCATGCATATGTATGCATGCATGCGTGCATGTATGTAGTTGGAGAGGGGGCAGCTCGACCGAATCCTGTAGGAGAGTGGGTACTGAGTGGTGACCTGCTGTGGCATGCCAGGGTTCCAATGCTTCCATCAACCTCCATGTTGTCTTATTGTGCATCACATCACCCTTTTGCTTGTTTATGGTCATCATGATCTTGAATTAGGATTTTCTTTTTCAATAAAATCGTTGGCCCTTCTGAGCTGTAAGATTCAGTGTCGGTTATCAACCATAGTGTGCCGGCTCCCATTTATGGGTTCATCCTTTTTGCTGCATACCATCAATTTCAGCCTGCTGTTCTGAATCACCTCGCTCTCATTTAGGGTTGTATTTTTCTGCTTATATGCTGCTGTCGAAAGGTACAGATCCCTGCACAAACTTGCGTTCTTCATGTTTAGAGTTATTCACATTGGACACAAGGTTTAGAGTTTGTCAAAGTTGCATTTCTCATGTATATTTAGGTGCAGTTTTCGTCCATGCTTGCCTCCACATACTTTTCTCGATCTTTGACATAATACATTTTGCTTTGCTTCCACTTACCCGTTAACATTTTTTATCTAGGTAATACACATAATGGCTATTAAATACACATACCATGGATGCTTTCTCACATCTTAGCTCTCTAAGGAGATTATGATGATCAGTGCATTGAACACTCAAATGTTTCCCTTCCCAAGTTTATTTCTAAACATCTATGAAGAGAGATTCTTCTAGACAATATGAACAAAACTCTGGACATTGTTCGGGAAGTTACGTGTCACCTTGTACTGCGAGAAGATAGCAAATAAAATGTTTACATTCCATTACAGAGCATTTGTTTTGTACATTCTTAGGTAAAACTTTCTGGGGTTGTGAAAATTGCTCAATAGTTAGGCTCTTGCTTCCAACATGATGCAATGGAACAAATCTAATTTTTTGGTCAGGGTTTATGTGAAATCATTTTGAAGACCGCTGCAGATCATGGTATGTTGATCAATCGTTGTGCAATTCCATTATTTATTGGATTACTTTATGCTTTTTGATGAAAGCCTATTTTCCATATAAGAGAGGAATTGCTTGGACCATGTCCTGATTGGGTGACTTGGTCCTTCCATGTTATGTAGAGGACAATGTTGTTGAGATCAGCAGTTAATTGGGGAAAGTATTGTACATCAATGTCTCATGGTCCCTGATAGGCATCATTTGTGTTGTGCTGTGTCTTTGGCTGTTGCAGTAGATAAAGTGGGTGAGACCTTGGTTCATTTGAAATGGGGCAATATGATTGGTGCATCTATCCATTGTGGGAGATTGGGAACTTCTCCAGATCTTGTCCAAACTTACAAGTGAAGGAATGCCAATAATTCTATCATATCCTGAACATATAAGTGCCTTGTGAGCGGAAATCTCACATTGCAGTTCCATCTCCGGTTACAAAGAATCAGAATCTAAACCTCCTAAGAATGCTCCTCTTGTAAACAAAACTAAGCATATTGCTATTATACATATTATTTGTTTCTATATATCATGTTACTTTGCTTGCTGATCACAAATCTCCATCTAAATTTGTGTACCTTAACTCAGTGCTTTGTGTAGCCAGCCCACAAGATACTGTGCAGATCAGTTACCTCCACCTTGTGTGGATGATGATGGTTTTTACTAAGGTTACTGTATAACTGCCAGAAGCAAAATAAAAACTCAGGTTCCTTTCCACTTTCTCAGAATTGTTTGATACTGATATGTACCTCAGTTCTATAAAAAGAACCCCAAATCTGGTTTGCATCATAGTAGAAGAGGCACCTGCATTAATGGATAAATACTCTCTTTACACGTCACACATCCACATGAAGATGGCCATGTGGATCGCAAAGCTCGAGGCTCAGGTTAATGAGTTAAATAAAAAATGTTATTTACTTGGCCTGTTCAGCATAATATTGAAGTCTCCAGCTTTCAAGTGCATAAAATGCATCATAAGATACATTGTAAAATGTAGTTTGGATTTTTTGCTCTTAACAAAATTGTTTCAAAGGGGTTTGCTATTGGAGTCAGTAACCATTGTCTTAGTTTGACACATTATGTAGTATGATTCATTGTAAGGATGTTTAATATATGATAACATGTTCACTACACTACACTGCTTGCTTCTAAAGTTTCTTTATGACACTTTTAATATGGTGATGATGGTACCTGATTTCAATAAAGTTTTGGATAGTATCTCTTGGGAATTCATGTGCAATGTTGTTATACGGTTTAGTTTTAGTAGAAATCCCCCTTGATATTTTTTTCATGTGCCAAGAAGCTTGCACTTTTGTTTTGGTACATCCTAATCTCACTGACTCCATCAATAAAGTGAGGGCACCTTCCAATTCTTTCACTTTTTGCTATTTATTGTTCAATAAGGCAAGGGTAACTTCTAATCCCTTTGCATGCTATTGTTATCTTTTTTTTGTTTGTTTAGTAGACATGCCATGGAAGGGGCACTTCATACTTTGCACGTAGGCAATCATATTATTTTTATGGTAGGCTTCATATATGATACGATACAATTTATAGAGGTGCTAGATTCATCTATGAATCTTTGCATTGTGATTTTGGATTTTTTTGAACAGCCTTGTATAATGATTAAAAAATCAAAATTGTTTGTCTTATGCACCTACTTTCCATGGGATGGAATGGGAATTTGTGAAGGTTAGATGTTTATGCATCTTGGGCATCCCCTCGGTATTGATGATACACATGATCAATATACACAATTGATTTTGGAAAGAGCGTGACCTAAGTTAACATGTTGGAGGTTAAGACATTAGCCTTTGCATTTTCGAATATGACATGTAGAGAGTATTCTACGAGTGTACATTATTACTCGCCTCCTTCATTTGAAAAATGTTTCCCTACCTCTTTTGCTTTATCTCTGAATTCATCTTTATGGAAAATGTAGACAATAAAATTTGTAGTGGGTTGTGGTTGGGGCCTTGTGACACAACCTCATGTTGGAGATGATCTAGGTATTATAGGCCTTAATGGTTCTTGTGCATGCTCAACATTGCAGATGGATACACAAGATTCTTTCCCTCCAAAGATGGGTATTGCCAATGCTCAAGCTTATAGACAATGACATTGAGTATCTAAAGTCAAATGGGAAGTTGATATTTGGACTAAGATCCTTTTGTATGACTCCTCGAGAATTAGATAAAATGCTATTTCATTTACAAAATGCTCATGGAGAATTCTTTATTTGCTTTAGTGGAAAAAGGAGAACTTCCTCCATATGTTATTCATTGTTTTATTAATGATGAGCATTACTTACCTTTTTGGTTGTTAGATGATAATCTAGTATTGGCTCTACATACCTACATGTATGGGTTACATGGTGTGCGAAATATGAACAATTCCTATCTATATGTATGGGTTATTTTTCAAATGAAATATGAGTAGTTCACACATGCATCCACTTCTTTGCTGATTCATTGTGAGAAAGATTGGAGTTTTTGTTGATATATTTAGGTAGTGATGTGTGTGAACACTCTAGAACTAACCGGGCACTTTTTTCCCTCTTTAGGAGGTTTTTTCCCCGACTTGTATATATGCCTAAAGCCCTAATGGGTCACATGTCTTTGTACATTCTTGTGGTAATACATTCAGTATTGTGCATTGTGCTCCAAGCTTCTTCTTCTTCCTTGTGTTGTTCGTGTGCTTCCGTGACCTCGAACTCCAACAATTGGTCTTAGAGTAGGTTGCCGCTTCATCTAGGGCGTCGTCGACACCCCTCCAGTCACAGTCTCAAAACCACACGAAATTTGGTGAGCATACTCACAGTGATTAGGAGATCAAAATACCTTCATTTTATGGTGCGGAAATCGCGATCTGAGATTGTTTCGGCCTCCAAACACACTATCATAGTGCTTGTGCAGGCAATTTCATCTTTTTGTGCCAAAGATATATATAGGTTTTGGTTCGCCAGTATAAACGCCTCAAAATTTGCTATAGCTTTAGCAGAACTCATAAGGGTAATTCTATTCAACTTTTTCAGATACAGTCATTTTTTTGCATCACGGTATTTTCTTGATTCTTATTAGAATTTTGCTTCTACTCTTCGTTTGATGATGAAAGGCAATCCAAATGCCTTAATGTTTGAGGAGTTAGTCTCTGTTCTGTTGTTGAAGATTAGTCTAGGCAAAACAGGTACATTATGCATTTTGCAGATCAAGCTTTCTTGGCTAGTGAGAAGGGCAAAGGTAAATGGAGTTCTTCTACTAGTAAGTAGAAATGTGTTAATTCTGCACAATCAAAGAAGGAAGATAGAGATGAGAAGAAAATCAAAAAGCGAAAATTGTTCTGCAAATATTGTAAAGGAAATGATCTTGTTATCAAGAGCTGTCCAAAATTGGTTGCTAAAGAGGCAAGGAAGAAAGAGGATGGAATGGTTGTTGCATAGGCCTCTACACCCAAAACAGTCTGCTAATCTTGTGCAGAATGAAGAATGGGCGTTTACTATCGTTTGCAGTTTTGACCCATCTTCACATGAATAGTGTATGTTTGTAGTAGACTCAGATGTTTGGTACTTTGATAGTGGAGCAACCAAACGTAGTACCTCGTAGTGCAGTTTCTTCACTTCACTTGAGCCAGTCCCTATAGGGAATATTATCACATGGGATAACTCCTCGTATCTTGTTATGGGAGTTGGTAAGATCATTTTGACTACTGCTAATGATAGTTCTTTTACATTGTCAAATGCTTTATTTGTGCCAGGGATCAAGAAAAATCTGTTATGAGTTTTAGCATTAGCCAAGATTGGCTTAGTTGTGAAATTTGTTGATGATAGATGTATAGTTCATGATCTGTCAGATAACATCATTATTGGTTCTAGCATCTTGTCGTGGGTTGTATAAGCTCGTAGATCATGCAAAATCTATGAATGATTCAACATATGCAGTTCAAGGTTCTCAGGCTATGTCAGATGCAAAGCTTTGGCATACACGCTTTGGCCATCTGAATTTTTCTAGTTTGCTACACCTGCAAAAATTTGAAATAGTATCCACTTTGCCCAAACTTGAGGCACTTGGTAAATATGTATGTGAAGGCTGTATTTTGGGAAAAATGCAACGTTCTTTGTTCCCAAAAGATGGTTCAGTTCGAGCTACTAAAAAATTGGAGCTTTCTCATAGTGATATCTCTCGTCCTATGCAAAAACCCTGGGAGAAAACATCATTGTACAGTGCCATACACTCCTCAACAAAATGGAGTTGATAAACAGAAGAATAGATCACTCATGGAGATGGGGAGGTGTATGGTCAAGAGTTAGGCTTTACCACATAGTTTTTGGCTTGAGGCTATTATGTATGCAGCATATGTACTTAACAGGTGTCCCACTAAAGCATTGCAGTCTATCACTCCATATGAGGCTTGGCATGGTTGTGAGCCAACTGTTGCTCACCTGTGTGTTTTTGGTTATCTCACATATGCATTACTGCCTGAACAACAACGAAGGAAATTGGATGATAAAGGAGCATAATGTATTTTTATTGGGTACAATTTTGAAAGAAAAGGCTATCGTTTATATCATCCATAGACTAAACACATTTTGGTTAGCCATGATGTTTTTTTGGAAGATGCTATTCAGCCATTACTTTCATGTACTAAGGAAAAATCTTTTAGCTCCGAAGACATGTATGATCTTTGCTGCCTCTTTTTACAGGTGGATGGTCTAGTGCTGGCCCTAATGAGGCAACTTCTCTGCCTTTATAGGTTTCATGTGCTGGTGCATATCATTCCATTTTTGATGCAGATTTACATGATGCACTTGTTGATGAGGGTTTGCGTGACAGAAAATAGATGCACCTCTGTCATATCGTACTTGTTCAGTATCTCATAGTGCCTCTTTTGCAAATTAGATGCACCTCTGTCATATCGTACTTGATCAGGATCTCATAGTGCCTCTTTTGCATTTGATTGCTATGCTATGGCTGCCTCTAGTCTCTCTAATGAGAATGAGTCTGTTTCGTTTGATGAAGCACAAAATTCAGAAAATTGGATGGTTGCTATGCAATCTGAATATGATGCTATAAAGAAGAATGGTACTTGGTCTTTATGTGACTTGCCTCTTGGCAAGAAGGGCATTGGCACTAAGTGGGTAAACAAGCTGAAGCGTAAGTCTCATGGAATAGTTGACAGGCATAAGGCTAGGCTTGTTGCAAACAATTATGCTCAAGAAAGAGGCATTGATTTTGATGAGACCTTTGCTTCTACTTGCCGAATGACTAGTTTGTAGCATCGGTGCACTTGCAACTCATCATGGTTGGAATGTACATCAATTGGACATTGAAATGCATTTTTGAATGGTGATTTGCATAAGTGAATGTTTTTCAGCCTTGTGGCTTTGTGCAGAAAGGGCATGCAAACTAGGTGTGCAGGTTAAAGAAGGCATTATATGGTTTAAAGCAAGCATCACATGCTTGGTATGAAAAATACATGCCTATCTGATTGCAGATGGTTTTGAGAACAATCCAATTGAAAGCACCTTATATGTTAAGCATGCAAATGATGTGCTTGTGATCAGTGTTGTGTATGTTGATGACATGCTGCTCACTGGTCCTCATGAGAAGCATATTGCTGATTTGCATGCTTCATTTGAGATGTTTCATTTGGGGCATTTGCATCATTTTTTTGGCATTCAATTTATGCAAGTTGATGGCAGAATAGCTTTGTGTCAAACAAAATATATTGACACATTATTGCAACGTTTTGGCCTTGAAGATTGTAAACCTATTGCCACTCCTATGGAGACAGGTTTACGATTGAGTCTTCATGATGCTGGAGATGATTTGATGCTGTTCTCTATCAACAGGTTGTTGGATGCTTAGTTTACTTATGCATCACTCGACGTGATATTCAGTTTGCTATCTCACATATGAGTAGGCTTATGCATTGCCCATGTGTTAAGCATTGGCATGCGGTTAAGGGCATATTTCGCTACTTGAGTGGTACCGGACTGCTTGGATTGTATTATCGCAAGTGGGGATCACTATCGCAAGATTTATATGTTTTATTTTTTTACTATGACTGGTTGGTTTCTATGACACTCGTGTGTCCACGAGTGGTTTTTGCTTCATGCTTGGTAGCTCATGCATATCTTGGTTGAGCAAGAAGTAGCTTACTGTGGCCACTTCCAATTGTGAGGCTAAGTATAGGGCAACTTTCACAACGACTGTTGAGTGTGTGTGGCTCATACGCCTTATGGTTGTTTTGGGTGTTGGTCAATCTTCTGTCACCACCATATTTACTGATAGTCATAGCACATTGGTAGTTGCGAAGAACCTTGTGTTCCATGCTCACACTTAACACATTGAGGTGCACTATCATTATGTCAGGGAGAGGTTCTTTGTTGCAGAGATGAGTTTGGCATGTGCCCACACAGGAGAACATTGCAGACCTTTTCACAAAGGCTCTACCTAGGGAGAAGTTTGAAGCTTTATGCAAAGCTTTGGTCTTAGTTCCTTTTGTGGATTGATTCCACATAGCTTGGCACTTCCTTATACATGAGTGCCAGCTCCTCGTTCATCGCATCACTCCGAGGGGGATTTGTTGATATATTTAGGTAGTGATGTGTGTGAACACTCTAGGACTGTCGGGGAACTTTTTTCCCTCTTTAGGAGGTTTTTTCCCCTGGTTTGTATATACGCCTATAGCCCTAATGGGTCACATGTCTTTGTACATTCTTATGGTAATACATTCAACTTTTTCTGTTGTGCTCCAAGCTTCTTCTTCTTCCATGTGCTGTTCGCGCGCTTCCACAAACCTCGAACTCCAATATTTTTGATATTCAACATAGATAGTGTTATGCTTTATAAGATTCTCCTTACAATGTACTACCTTAGAGATTTGACTTTGGTAATCTATATAAGTGACAATGGGGTGTAGGGTGAATCCATAGTGGGATAAACTATGCTGAAAAATATGGCAAAAATGTTTGCCATTGCACTATCAAATTTTCATATGGAGGACAAGTGTGTGAGCTATTTGCATGTGTGCATTTATGAAAAAGCATTTGTTTTCTACAATGAGGTTTCCATGCCCTAGATGTGGGGAGGAAGAAGAATTTATGGCACATGTCTCAAAAGAGTGGGATAATTTGATTCATTGGCTCAAACGTGTTGTTCCACACACTTGGATGCTTTCTAGGACATTCCAACTACATTCATGCCCATATTTGACACATTTGGATTGCTTATCAAATGCACTTTTAAATTGTTTGCTTCATATTGAAGTATAGGAATGATTGAACCTTCTAACAAGGGGATTGTTTGTTGACACATTGCCTATTGATACACTTCGTGAGATAATTGTCTTGGCTACATGTGTGTTGCCATAGGACATCTGCATATCTATGGTCCTCATTAGTCACCAAATTCTTTAGTTACCAAACATTTTCTTGGGTATAATGCAAATAATGAAGCGTGTTTTCCCAAGAAAATTATGTGTAGCATGGATGCATGTATGTATCTATGTATGTATGTGTTCCTGCACATATGTATATGTATTTATCTATGTATGTGTGTGCCTTGTGTCTATATATATATATGTATTTATGTATCCATGTGCATGCATGTATGTATGTATGTATATATATATATATATATATATATATATATATATATATATATATATATATATATATATATATATATATATATATATATACATACATACATACATACATACATACATACATACATACATACATACGTACGTACGTACATACATACATACATACATACACACACACACACACAAATATATATATATATATATATATATATATATATATATATATATATATATATATATATATATATATATATATATATATATATATATATATATAAACACATATACATACATACATACATACACACACACATACATATATACATACATACATACACACACACATACATACATACATACATACATACATACATACATACATACATACATACATACATATATATGTATATGTATATGTATATATATATATATATATATATATATATATATATATATATATATATATATATATATATATATATATATATATATATATATATATATATATATATATATATATATACATATACATATATGTATGCATGTATGTGTGTGTGTGTGTGTGTATGTATGTATGTATGTATGTATGTATGTATGTATGTATGTATGTATGTTTGGTTGTATGTGTTAACCTCTAGTCGAGTATCTGCCACACAAATATCTTGCTAGTGGACAGATGAACTATTTAACCAATAAACAGACTACACACTTCTTCCATCATAGGGCAGACAAGTCTTTAGGGTTCTTGGTTGAAGGGATTCTTGAAACAGGGCCCTTAACTTTTCCTCATTCCTCGATAACCGTACTCATATTTTTAACAAAATATTGTTCACTACCAGAACTCATACAATTACAATTCGAATATAGAGATAATCAGTTCACCATTAATCATAAGAACAAATTAATGATTAATCATCAATTAACACCATAAGGGACAGAATGGATTAGAAGGCAACAATATAATAATAGATTTCAAATTTGGTGCAATCTATGCTCAAAGCACCCTAGTGGCAACCCGCTCCTTGTTTCCTGTCACCATGCCAATGTTATATTAAGTTTGTCGCTTTGAAAGATTCACATTCCTTTTTGCAAGGATTTGACTTAAATATAAAAAATATTAATCTACATCATGAGTAGAGAGTGGCGCTGACACTGACATGCCTGGAGGACCTGAACCCTAAGAGGAATTAGGTGTGGACTGATTCGATTGTGCATCATCAAGAAGTGCCAATTCATCAAGGAGTATTTTTTTAAAAGCTATCAAAGCTTCAACAAAGGTGTGTCAGAGGCACTTTTGATTTATCTTAACCAGAGATTGAAAAGTAGTCTGGTCCATCAAAAGAACATATAGTGCCTTCGAACTTGCAATCTGACTATTGTACAACACCGCTTTGGCTTGACCCTCTACAAGATGTTGCACAATGTCTTCTTGCACATGAAAATCATGGTGGAGCACTTCAACATTGGTTTGATTGGTCTTGTTTAGTTGAACATGGGTTGGTCATAAGTCAGAAGGAACTTGCTTATGCTTCTCTTGAGTGGTTGTCAAAATTGAATTGAGGTGGGTAACTTCTCCCATCAAAGTAGCATTATTGGATCAGAGGTCTTACAAAAAGCGGAACAAATGATCGCCTTGGTTTTGAAGTTGTTATAAGCATTTTTATTTGTCGTCGCTTCAAGGCCTTCATTTTTCGTCAAAACTAAAGTGACATTACCCTTGTAGATTGTGTACTGTTTGTAGAGCATCTTCCCACTCTAGAGTAGTGTGCTCAAAGAATCTTCAAATAGTTGTGTTTGTGTTTCTCCTTCTCTACTAGGCCACTTAGACATTTACAAGAAGCTACACATTCGGCCAATTTTGAATAAAATGTTTGAACATGCTCACGTAGAATATTGTTAGCAGCGATAAGGAACTAATTGCGTTGTTGCACCATAGTAAAATGATACACGATCAGCTCATGCATAAAAAACCAAAAAGAACCCACACCAACCAGGTCGTGCAACTTGAATGCATGGTTGACCCCAAAAGACTAGGAAGTATTAGAGGGTGCAGGTAAATAAGGGTGCCAGGTAGTAGGTGGTCCAAGAGGGGTATCCCAAGGATGGGTAGATGATGATGATGATGTGAGAGAAGGCATAGTCTATCCTCCTAAAGGAGGATGTGTAACGTTTTGAAGTCAGAGCAAGGTTTTATGTAGATGGAGAGGGCAGTCAAGCCGATGAAGATGGTATATCAGGCACAGGAAGTGGTGTTGGTGAGGGAGAAATTGGTGGTACCATATCGAGCGCAATAGTCGGAGAGGGAGAAGGTTCTACTACAACAGAAAGAAGTGGTGGACCGAGTGAAGGAGGAGAAACCACTTTCAGAAAGGTTGTTGGATAGGGATAGGGACACTCTTCATTGCAGGGGAGGACGAAGAAGGTTGGGGATTAGGAACTATGGCCGCCATAGGAATAGGCTCCATGATAGGACTAGCATCATCAGGGTGCCGAGAAGGAGCCAAAGATTCTTGAGAAGATGAATCCATGCTAATGGGGTCTTGTTGACGTTTGCGAGAACGACAAAAAAGAACACCCACACTTGCATCATTGTCGTCAAAGAGTGATGCGATCATGGGAATAGGAATAACATGGATGCCATTGGAGAAGGAGGAACCAAAGGAAGAAGAAGAGGGACAAGGGTGGAATGTGGGAATAGAACATAAAATAGGTAAGGGAGACACGAACGGGTGGAAGAGTGCTTTTGCAACTTCCACATGATAGCTTGGCATTTCTTAAGGAGTTTTTGGAATAACAAGCGGCCCAATTAATGGATGTGATGTTGGCTTGAAAGGGATAGGAGTAAAGCCATCGCAAAATACCATAGGGTTTATGCTGTAGGTCAAGAGATATGACGAGGAAATGTGGAATAGAGTGCTCAAGTTCAGTGCGGGTCGAAATTGAATATTTGTTCAAGCTTGTGCCCGGGATAGGAATGTGCTAGATGATGTCGAAAATGGGGCATTCAGTGATGCTCTGAGTAATGGCGAAGGCTTTGGGATGAGGTAAGACAAAATCCCACTACAACATGGTAAATTTATACAACCATATGTAGGCAAGTAGGAGTTTATCTCCTCTACCATAGCTATAGACAACGGTTCGAAGGGTGCAAGAGCTTCCATGGCTAGCAGAAGAATAACACAGAAGGAAATGCACACGAGACGAGAGAACTTTGAGAATTATGAATAACTTGAAGGATGCAAATAGAAGAAGTAAACAAGTGGGGAAATCTCAAAAAATCATGATGCGAGAATGCATGCGATAGGAAGATTACCATGCATGGAGTCATGGGTGGTGCTATAATGTCCTGTGCCATGACATGGAATCACGTAGTTAAAGAATCGCTATATGGCCGTAACTTCAAGCTGTTAACCAGGGGGACCGTAAGAGCTCATTGATCAATGTCTCAAATCAAAATGTGGTCGGACCTAGTTGAGCTGAAATTCAATATGATCCAAACCACCAGACTTTGAATTTTCCTACAGTGTGATCTGATTTTGAATTCTAAAATAGCACTAATTGCCCTTCAGTTACTACCCGTG
Source organism: Ceratopteris richardii (assembly GCA_020310875.1). Classification (NCBI taxonomy): domain Eukaryota; kingdom Viridiplantae; phylum Streptophyta; class Polypodiopsida; order Polypodiales; family Pteridaceae; genus Ceratopteris; species Ceratopteris richardii. The sequence continues at coordinate 39,716,325 of CM035437.1, forward strand.
GTTTGAGGAAATGTTCATGGGTACATGCTTGATGAATTTGAAGCTCTTGCATTAGTAAAAAGCTTTCAAAGCACTGCTCATCTAAGGTATGTAGTTCATCCAAAGGAGTAAAAAGGGAATCTTTTGGAAGGAGTTTTTTTATCAATGACAACTCTTAAACTGGGAACAATGATCTCCATTAATGTGATAGCTTCCAAGCCTTAGGCTAATTGAGAGGGTGTACATGTAGTAGTAACTTTATAGGTGGTGCGATAAGCCGATAATATAGTAGGGACCACTTGATCCCATTTCTTTGGACAATCAACAATTAACTTCTTTAACATAGTGAGCACGGTTTTGTTAGTTCTTTGCAAGACCATCAACAAGAGGATAATACAAAGTATTGAACTTATGTATAATCCAAAAAGAATAATTAGGAATGGTGATTAATTTATTAGCATAATGGATACCATGGTTTGAAACAATTTCCAAGGAAGACCAAATCAAGGAAAAACATCTTGAATCAAGCAGTGCACGACAACTGAAGCAATAGAAAATTTCAGAGCCCATGCTTTAGCTCAACAGATGGCATAGTCAATAACGGAGAAGATGTAGCAATTATTAGTAATTACAGTAGGAGGACTAATGGGTTCAATAAAATCTGATTCCCACTTTTAGAAAGGCCCCAAGGGTAAGATGGGTTGTAGTGGAAAATGGGAACGTAGGAGAGGTTGCTTGGTGCATTGGCAAGGATCATAAACACGAACATAGTGATATGTATCATGATACATAGTAGGCCAACACAAGACACTCTATAACAACTTCTTATAAGCTAAATTTTCAAAAAATGACCACAAATAGGATTCGAATGAGCAGGAGCTAACATTGAAGGAACTTCATGAGTCAGTACACATGGAAGCCATGCTCCAGATGGGTCATAATAATAAAGTTGACTAACAATAAGGCCAAAGTGGCAGCTATGCAAGACCAATTTTTGTCGAGCCATGATAGGAAGAAAATCAAGAGGACATCCCATTGTTAAAAAGGTAAGTAATTATTATAACAAGAGGTGGCAAAATCCAATGTCACAAGTGAGGTAATACTCCCAAACCACCATCAATCAACATCTTGGCAATTCGCTGATTCTTATACCAAACATGGATGAGGGGAATCACATGGCCAATATTCAAATTAGGTTCAAGATGGATAGTTGTAGTCAAAGGCATTGGAACATGTTCAAATCCTTCATGTTGTTGGAATTGTTGTTGAAAACTAGGATCTAAGGTAAGTAATTAGCCTAATGGTTTAGTAATGGGTGCTTTAGTGAGAATGTCCCATGCACTAGCATTTGTGGACTCTTTTGGTGGTGATTCCATACTAGACATTGTCATAGGTATGACATTCGGTTATGTATTGGGAACTATTGCAATGATTGGATTGAGCATAGGGAAATTTGGGGCTTTGGCCTAGGCCCACTTGGTTGCTTTTGCCATCTTACAGCGTTGCTCGTCAAATCTTCGTTATAAGGTTTGTATTGGGGGTTGCATAACTCCTCCAGATTGTGTTTGAACAATAGCAGTATGTGCTTTGGTCGATGTAATGATTATTATGTTCATCATTAGGCTTTTCCTTTCTTCTTTCTCTTAGCATACTCTTGCACATCGTTACAATTTCTTCGTATATGACCTAGTTCATCGTAGAAATGGCAACGCATAGGCATGTCTCGATTGTTTAAACTTAGGATCCCTTGAATCAATTGGAGAAAATTATAATCTCCCTGATTTTGAGATAAAAAAGAAGAATACAATGAATATTGTTGATTACCTAGATGGGGTGGAACATAACTAGTTGAGGATTCCCCATGCTCATGCACTTTTGCATCAGCTACTAATCGGTTTTGTGTTTTCCCACTATAAGGAGAACCTTCAATAGAATGGTTAGTATTTTGAAAAATTGAATAATATATCTGATTTAGAGCACAATGTTTCACAGTATGTCCTAGATTTTTACATTTTTAGAAAATATTGCATCATCAGATTATTATTGGTGGACTTTGGTATCTTAAAAGAGGAACACTTGAAATCTTGAACAAAACTACCCATTGTGCTCTTATTGTAGGGCCATATCAATAACTATGTCTAAATGTATGGCTTCCACACATCTGATAATCATAACCTGTCACAATTGAGGATTTAAGCCATTGATGAAATGGGCATGGTTGAAAGCACTGATGTATTCTGTATGCTGGCTGTTGAAGATAAGTTGGATGGTACTAGTTACCCATTATGGGTATATATGATGCTTCATGTATTGGTTGCAAAAGGACTATGGAATATTCTGTAAGGTGTTGAAAAATTTCCTACTACATCTGCATATATAGTTACTGAAGTTGATGTAGATGGCAATGAAGATGGTGATCTTTAGGTTGTTGTTCATGCCACGTTTCTTGCTGCACCTATTGTATAGAAACGTTGTTGGGATGGCAAAGATGCTCAGGCACATGCGTGTATAGCCTCATCTATCAAGCATGCCATTATTCCTCGCATTCGCTCTTACAAAATAGCAAAGGATGCTTGAGATACAATTACCACTTTATTTTTGGCAAGGAATGAGGCTCATGTTGATTATCTTGGAAAACTATTGGAGAGTGAGCACGTGAATGATTGAGATTCCATGGATAGTTTTTTGACAAAGATCAAAGATTTAAAGGAGCAATTGATTTCTGTGGATGAAGTCTTGCCAAACAATTCACTTGTGTAGATTGTTTTGAATGGTCTTCTAGATTCATATCAGACTTTTAATTCTACTGTTCGATTGATTATGAAAGGCAATCCAAATGCCTTAATGTTTGAGGAGCTAATTTATGTTTTATTGCAAGAAGATCAAGCTAGGCACAATAGGTCCATTATGCATATTGCATATCAAGCTTTCTTGGCTAGTCAGAAGGACAAAAGTAAATGAAGCTCATCTACTAATAAGCAAAAATCTACTAATTCTACAAAATCAAAGAAGGATGAAAAAGACGAGAAGAAAACAGAAAAGGAAAAATTGTTTTGCAAATACTCTAAAGGAAATGATCATGCCATAAAGAGTTGTCAAAAACTGGCTACAAAAGAGGCAAAGAAAAAAGAGGTTGGAATGGTTGTTGCAGAGGCCTCTACACCCAAATTAGAGTCTATAAATCTTGTGTAGAATGAAGAATGGACATTTACTACTGTTTGCAGTTATTACCCGTCTTCTCATGCATAATGTATGTGTGCAGTAGACTCACATGTTTGGTACTTTGATAGTGGGGCAACCAAACATATTACCGTGCAATGCAGTTTCTTCACTTCACTTGAGCTTGCCCCTACAAGGAATACTATCAGATGCACCAACAACCCCTCTTATCATGTCATGGAGTTAGTAAGATCATTCTGACTACTACTCATGGTAGTTCCTTTACATTGTCGGATGCTTTATTTGTGCCAAGGATCAAGAGAGATCTATTCTTACTTTTAGCATTAGCCAAGATAGGCGTGATCATGAAATTTGTTGATGATGAATGTATAGTTGATGATTTGTCAAATGATGATATCATGATTGCTTTTGGCATTTTATGTCATGGGTTTTATAAGCTCCAAACTTAAGGCACTTAGTAAACATGTTTGTGAAGGTTGTACTTTGGGCAAAATGCAGTGTTCCTCCTTCCTAAAAGACGGTTTAGTACGAGCTACTAAGAAATTGCAGTCTGTTCATAGTGATGTTTGTGGTCCTATGCAAACACCTTCTTTTGGGAAATTCCTTTACTTCATGGCTTTCATTGATGATTCTTCGAGGCATGCATGGGAATATCGATTGAAAGAAAAGTCCAAAGTGTTTATGTGTTTCAAACAGTTTCTATTTTTGGTTGAAAAAATGTCAGCATGTAAAATGGGCATCCTTCGTTCTAATCAAGGGGGGAATATATGTCTTCTAATTTTAATGCATTTCTGAATGAACATGGGCTAAAATATTAGTGTACAGTGCCATATACACCTCAACAAAATGGAGCTGCAAAAAGTAAGAACATATCACTCATGGAGATGGCGAGGTGTATGGTGAAGAGTTAGGCTTTACCACATGGTTTCTGGCTTGAGACTATTATGTGTGTAGCATATGTACTTAATAGGTATCCCACTAAAGCGTTGCAGTCTATCACTCCATATGAGGCTTGGCATGGTTGCAAGCTATTTTTTGCTCACCTAGGTGTCTTTGGTTGTTAGGCATATGCATTAGTGCCTCAAGAACAATGCAAGAAATTGGATGATAAAGAAGTGTAATGTATTTTTGTTGGGTACAATCATGAAAACAAAGGCTAATGTTTATATCATCCATAGACTAAAGGCATTTGAGTTGGCCATGATGTTGTTTTTGGGAAGATGCAATTTAGCCATTACTTTCATGTACTAAGGAGACATTAGTTAGCTCTAAAGATGTGTATGACACCTTTTTGCCTTTTTATACAAGTGGAAAATTTAGTGTTGGTCCAAATGAGGCAATTCTTAGCCTTAAGAGGTTCCACACGATGATGCAAATCATTCCATTTCTGATGTGGATTTACATGATGCAATTGTTGATGAGAGGTTTGATATAGAGGGGGAAAAAGCTATGCCTAAATGGCTAGTGTAGACTTTGCGAGATAGAAAATTAGATGCATCTCTATCATATCGTACTCATTCAGGCTCTCATAGTGCTTCTTTTGCATCAAATTGTTATGCTATGGATACCTCTAGTCTTTGTGATGAGAATGAGCTTGTTTTGTTTGATGAAGCACAATATTTAGAAAATTGGATGGTTTCTATGCAATCCGAATATTATGATACTATTATGAAAAATGGTAGCTAGTCTTTATGTGACTTGCCTCCTGGCAAGAAGACCATTGGCACTAAGTGGGTATACAAGTTGAAGCATAACCCTGATGGAATAGTTGACAGGTATAAGGCTAGGTTTGTTGTAGAATTTTATGCTGAAGAAAGAGGCGTTGATTTTGATGAGACCTTTGCTCCTACATACCGAATGACTACTATGTTGGAAGAGATGGATGGATACCTCAACGAAGTGAAGTGGTACTACCAAAACCTGCTTTGTACCTACCCTATTTCACTTCAAGGTTATGTAGTAGGCCCTCTTAGCTAGCAAACGGCACCAAATAAGTACCTATGTACTTTGGAGTTGATGCCTCAAACAATTAGATCAAAACAGATAACCTCACAAGTAGCTAGTGACCAAAAAACTTGCTATTTTGGTCTTGACACCTACTGGATCTTTTGCTCAGTGCTCACAGTACAGTAGAAATTAATCAAAATCCTTTTGAGCATATCTAATTAGCTTAGATAGCTAATTATTATAAGTAGAATCACTTAAAATGATAAACATACACTGAGCAATCACTTTAGCAATTGGATGTTTACCCCCGATTTTTTAGGAATTGTACAAAGAATGACCATAGAGTACTTCGACGCAGATTTCTCCCGATTTCCTGAAGCAAAATGCCTTGAAAACTTTAGAGCATGAAGTAGACTTTTAGGTGGTTCCAGAAGCTATAGAACATGGAAAATGATGGAGAGATCATTAAGATATGGTCATGCAAAGTTCACTGTTCTGAGTAGACATAGCAAAGAAGTCAACATAGATACTCAATGATGTATATGTATTATGGCACATGATTTTACAAGATCATTGGATCTATGATGATGCCAAATGATAGTGAGATGAGTGCACTAGGATGTATGCCACTCAAGTCCTACAAATGATCTATGAAAGAGCTCACAATGAGGCCATATTTGATCGCAAGTTTACAAGCCCCTTTAATAATGCTTTTCTTCAAATTTGAATTTGAAATTCAAATAAGGCTCCACCTAAAAATGCTTCCACTAAATGAGGAGAGATTCTACCAAATGAAATGTGTAACTCTTGTTTTCTCTAACTCCATGAAATTTAAGCTCTTGAAGGATTCTCTCATTGATTTAACTTTTACACATGGTAAATGCCTAGATATTACAAGCTATGGTTCATGTGAATCATCACATGCTTCCACACATAATCCTCCAAGCCAAATGTGATGGCTTGGAAACGTGCACCAATAGCTCCCCCTCAAGCCAAACATCTTGGCTTGTACTTCTTCATGGGTCTTCTTGAATGTCCTGCAATCCAATCATAGCTTTGAGCCTGCAAAGTTTAGTAGCATCAAGTGCTTTGGTCAACAAATCTGCACATTGCATATTTGTGGATATGTATGCAAGTTGAATCTCCTTGCTCAATAGATTCTCTCTAACATAGTGATAGTGTACTTCTATATGCTTGGTTCTTACATGGTAAATAGGATTTGTTGCAAGATGTAAAGAAATTGTATTGTCACCAAAAATCATAGGTGAGTGAGTATGAAGTACCAATTCTGAATATAGCAATCTAATCCACATTGCTTCTTGTGTAGTATTGGCTAATCCCCTGTATTCTGCCTTTGTTGAAGATAGAGCAACAATAGGTTGCTTCTTGGAAGACCATGAAATGGGCTTATCACCTGCAAAAGACAAATATCCAGAGGTACTCCTTCTGTTATCTTTACAACCTACCCAATTTGCATCTAAGTATAGTTTAGTGTACAAATCTGATGTGTATGGGAAGTAGAGACCTTGATTTTGAGTACCCTTGGGATACTTCAAGATCCTTTTTGTAACTTCCAAGTGAGGTGTTCTAGGTTTATGCATGAATTGACTTAGACCACTTACTCCATAAGCTATGTCAATCCTTGTTAAGGTTGCATAGTTTAGACTTCCAACTATGCTTTGATATCCTGCAATGTCTTCAAGAAAATCACCTTCAAGTGGAACTTCTTCAACATGTCTTGCACATATTTCCTTTGAGTAATGTAAATTCCAGAATTTGTGTAGACCAATTCAAGTCCAACAAAATACTTTAAAAACCCTAGGTCACTCATTTTGAACTCCTACATCATTAGGGTCTTGATTTGTTTAATGCCATTGACATCACTACCTGTAAGGATGATTTCATCAATATACACACATAAATATATCATCTCTGAATTACTGCTCTTGACAAACAGAGAAGAATCTACCTTTCTCATCATGAATCCTTGATCTTGAAGGTATGTAGGTAACCTATGGTTCCATGCCCTAGGTGCCTGCTTCAAACCATAAAGAGATTTGTTCAATTTGCACACATAAGTTACCTTGCTTGGGTCTTCATAGCCAAGAGGTTGAGCCATGTAAACCTCCTCTGAAATCTAGCCATTGAGAAAAGCATTGTTTACATCCAATTGATACACACTCCAATTCCTAGATGCAGGCACATCTAATAATACTCTAATGGTTGGCATTTTAGCCACAGGTGAAAATGTCTCTTTATAATCAACTCCTTGGGTTTGTGCAAAACCCTTAGCCACAATTCTAGCTTTATACCTATTTATGGATCCATCTGAGTTCCTTTTGATCCATCTAGAACCAATTACCTTCATTGATGCCTTCTTGGGTACTAGTTCCCAAGTATCATTCTCTTGAAGTGCTTCTATTTCTTCATCCATAGCTTCCTTCCATTCTGCCTTGGTCTTTGCTTCTTCATATGAAGAAGGCTCTTCAAGTGATAAATCTTTAGTAAGATAAATGGAATGCTTAGTAACCAATGAGTATCATACCCATATCTGATTGGCTTCTTACTCTCCCTTTGTGATCTCATTAGAGCTTGGTTGGATGATTCAGGTAAGTCTTCCAACCACTTCATCTTGGCCTTTCCCTTTGATTTCCATGCTTTGAATTCTTCTAAGTTGATGGTGTCATCATCATCTGATTTAATGTTTTCAATTTGGTTTTGCTCCTCCTTTGTGAGGCTTGGAAATTCCTCTTCCATGTCATATGTCAATTTGAACTTCCTGCATTCACTTTCAAACAAACAATCATTCTCATCAAACACATCTCTACTGACCATAAATCTTTTGTTGGATGGATTATAAAACCTGTATCCTTTTTTATTTAAATCATACCCTATGAAGATGTACTTCTCTACCTTAGGGTCTAACTTACCTCTCATTTGAGATGGAACATGCACATAAGCAACACATCCAAATATTCTACAATGATCAAGTGATGGCCTCCTACCATGCCATGCTTCATATGGGGTCATCCCATCAAGTGATTTGGATGGCAACCTGTTAATAAGATAAGTGGCAGTAGAAACATTCTTTGCCCACAAATAATTAGGCAATTTCTTTTCATTAAGCATTGGCCTAGCTACTTCCACAATCAACCTATTTCTCCTCTCTACTACCCCATTTTGCTTAGGGGTATACCTTGCAGTAATCTCCCTTTTGATACCTCTATCCTGAAAAAATGCATCAAATTCATTGGAGAAGTACTCACCTCCTCCCTCTGACCTTATTCTTTTTGGGCTTCTTCTTGTTTGATTTTCCACAAGTGCAAGATACTTCTTGAAGCAACTGAACACTTCATCTATATGTTTCATATAGTATAAGATAGTCCACCTACTCAAAATCATCAATGAATGACACATAATACCTTGAGCCTGAAATTGAAGGGTCCTTACGTGGTCCCAATACATTTGTGTGGACAAATTCCAAGTAATACTCATGCATATAGCCTTTCTTTGTGAAGGGTAACCTATGTGATTTAGCAAACTGACATGCACCACATTTATAGATCATATGTTGCTTGGATACATTAGGTATCCCAAGCACACATTGATCTCTACATATTTTCTTCAAGGTTCTCTCACCAATATGCACTAATCTTCTATGCCAAATCTCAAGCTCAGACAATGTTTGATCCTTGTAATTATAAAGTGCAATGTTTCTAGTGCCATCAAGTTCAAATGTAAATAATCTACCTGTTTTTTCTCCCTTGGAAATTCTCTTGAATCCATGTTGGGGGTCCTCCATAAAAGCTCCATATTTGTTGAAACTAACCTGCAAACCCTTTTCCACTATCTGTCCAACACTCATCAAATTCTTGGTGATTGTAGGTACATAAAGAACCCTGCTCAACAAATTTCTATTCCCATTAGAAGTTTTTACATTTTCTACCTTGACCACTAAATGCTTGGTGTCATCACCTGTTTGCAGTTGGTGCTTTCCCTTAGGCTCCTGAAGATCAGAAAGAAGAGCTACATTCCCTGCTACATGATTTGAACATCCTGAGTCAATATAGAAGAGGTGCTCATCATTCATACCTTGTTTTGAAGTTATATTCATAATGAGAAGAGAATCCTCTTGATCCTCTGTGTAATTGTTGAAGTCCTTTCTTGATTTGTATCCTCCTTGGTAATTGTTATTGTGGCAATGGTTGTAACCTTGATTATGATTGAAAATTCCCCTTGATTGTGAGTAGCCACCTCTTTGATATCATCTTCCTCTCCGATTTTTGAAGTTCCTAAAGCACTCATCTGTAGTGTGATTAGACAGTCCACATATGTTACATGGGGAAGAGTTGAAAGATATCCCCCTACCTTGCTTACCTCCTCTGCCCCTTCCTCTTGAATTCCTACCTCTCCCTGCATTGTTAGCTTGAGAAGTAGTGCCTTCATCCTCTACTTTATTGTTCTTCCCTTTATCTTTAGACTTTCCTTTATCTGTGTATAGGGCAGAGGAGTTGTTACCTCTTGATGGTTCTTCATTTTTGTCGAGCTTGGCTTTATGGGTAAAGAGTTGTCCCATGAGTGTGGTAAGATCTAGAATCTGCATGTCCATGTATAAGTCCATAGCAGTTGTGAAGGCTTCCCACTTATCATCTGCCTTGATGCCATTGATTATTTGTCTCACTAATTGCTCCTCTTCAATCTCGTCTCCTATGCTTGCCAATTGGTCAGCCATATCTTTGACTTTGGTCACATACTGTGAAACATTATGCTTGGGTTGCTTCCTTTGAGTAGTAAATTCAATCCACAATTGATTTTTCCTAGCTCTTGTGTTGGAAGAAAAATATAAAGACAATGTATCCCAAGTTTCTTGGGAAGTTCTACAATTCCTAATGTGTGGAAGAAGGAAGTCAGAGATAGAGTTAAGTAAGTATGACCTTACTAAAGCATCTTTGGCACACCATGAGTTGAGTCTTTCAAGCTCCTCGCTTGTAGGTTGTCCTTTGCTTCTGAAAATGGGCATCTCCTCATCTCCTGATATGTATCCATAAAGACTCCTTCCTTGTAGATATGTCTTCATCCTCAAGGACCATGCTGGATAATTGTTCCTGTCCAATTTTTCAATAAAAGAAGGGAAACCATCTCCCATTCAACTTGCTCTGATACCACTGTTGGAAGAGATGGATGGATACCTGAAGGAAGTGAGGTGGAACTACCAAAACTTGCTTTGTACCTACCCTATTTCACTTCAAGGTTATGTAGTAGGCCCTCTTAGTTAGAAAATGGCACCAAATAAGTACCTATTTAGTTTGGAGTTGATGCCTCAAACAATTAGATCAAAACAGATAAGTTCACAAGTAGCTAGTGATAAAAAAACTTGCTATTTTGGTCTTGACACCTACTAGATATTTTGCTCAGTGCTCACAGTACAATAGCAATTGATCAAAATCCTTTCGAGGGTATCTAATTAGCTTAGATAACTAATTATTACAAGTGGAATCACTTAAAATGATAAACCGTACACTGAGGAATCACTTTAGCAATTGGATGCTTACCCCTGATTTTTTAGGAACTGTACATTGAGGAATCACTTTAGCAATTGGATGCTTACCCCTGATTTTTTAGGAACCGTACAGAGAATGACCAAAGAGTACTTCGACATGGATTTCTCCCAATTGGTTGAATCAAAATGTCTGGAAAATTTTACAGCATGAATTAGAATTTGATTTGGTTCTAACAAGCTCTAGAACATAAAAAATGATGGAGAGATCACTGAGATATGGTCATGTTATGAGTAGACATAGCAGAGAAGTCAACATAGATACTCAATGATGTATATGTATTATGGCACATGATTTTACAAGATCATTGGCACCATGATGATGCCAAATGATAGTGAGATGAGTGCACTATGGTGTATGCCACTCAACTCCTACAAATGATCTATGGAAGAGCTCACAATGAGGCCATATTTGATCGCGAGTTTACAAGCCCCTTTAATAATGCTTTTCTTCAAATTTGAATTTGAAATTCAAATAAGGCTCCACCTAAAAATGCTTCCACTAAATGAGGAGAGATTATAACAAATGAAATGTTTAACTCTTGTTTTCTCTAACTCCATGAAATTTAAGCTCTTGAAGGATTCTCTCATTGATTTAACTTTTACACATGGTAAATGCCTAGATATTCTAAGCTATATGTGAATCATCACATGCTTCCACATATAATCCTCCAAGTTAAGCCAAATGTGAAGGCTTGGAAACTTGCACCAACATGCTGTTCATAGCATCTATGCACTTGCAACTTATCATGGTTGGAATTTATATCAGTTGGACATTGAAGCTGCATTTCGGTGACTTTCATAAAGAAATGTATGTTTTTTAGCCCCATGGTTTTGTGTAGAAAGGGCACAAAAACAAAGTGTGTAGGTTGAAAAAGGCAATATATGGTTTGAAGCAAGCACCAAGTGCTTGGTATGAAAAGATACATGCCTACTTGGTTGCACATGGTTTTGAGAACAATCCAATTGAGAGCACCTTATATGTTAAGTGCGCAAATGATGTGCATCTAATTATTGTTGTGTCATATGCTTCTCATTGGTCCTAATGAGAAGCATATTGCTGATTTTAAGGCTGATTCGCACGCCTTGTTTGAGATGTCAGGTTTAGGGCATTTACATCATTATTTAGGCATTCAATTTATGCAAGTTGATGGCGGAATATCTTTGTGTCAAAGAAAATATATTGACACATTATTATAGCGTTTTGGCCTTGAATACTAAAAACCTATTGCCATTGCTATGAAAACAGGTTGAGTGTTGAGCCTTTATGATGTCAGAGATGCGTTTGATGCTATTCTCTATCACTAAGCCGTTGGATGCTTGATTTAATTATGCATTACTCGGCGAGATATTCAATTTGTTATCTCACGGATGAGCAGTTTATGCATTGCCTAGATGTCAAGCATTGGCAGGCACTTAAGTGCATCTTTTGCTACTTGAGTTGTACCCATCTACTTGGATTGTTTTATCCCAAGGGGAATCATTACTATTAGATTTACATGCTTTTCCTAACTCTAACTAGGCTGGTTGCTATGACACTTGTGTGTCCACCAGTGGTTTTTGCTTCATGCTTGGTAGCTCATGCATATCTTGGTTGAGCAAGAAGCAGCCTACTATGGCCACTTCTAGTTGTGAGGATGAGTATAGGGAGGCTTTCAGAGCGATTGTTGAGTGCATGTGGCTCAGACACCTTATGGTTGATTTGGGTGTTGGTCAGTCTTTACCTCCAACATCTTTACTGACAGTCAAAGCGCATTGGCACTTGCAAGGAACCATGTGTTACATTTCTTTGGCATTCCTATGGTATTGGGAGTAGTGGGATTCATGCCATAGTTCATCTCAAAAGGAGACATTCTTGTCACCTTATGTAGTCTATTGTTATAAGCAAACTCTACTAGTGGCAAGTAACTATCCTAATCTGTCTGCCTCTCAGATACATGCGCTCTCAACATGTCTTCTAAAATCTAGTTGACTCTCTTGGTCTGACCATCTATCTATGGATGATCACCACTACTCATCTTTAATGACACTTTGAGTTTGTCAAATACAAACTTTGTGAAGTGTCTTGTGAATATGACATCCCTATCTTAGAGTATGGATGTCGGTAACCCATGCAATTTGAAGACATGTTGGATAAACAACTCCACTACCTGTGGAGCTTCTATCATCTCCTACGTGAGTATAAAATGAGCCAACTTGCTCAATCTATCTACCACAACTAGGATATTATCCTGCTTCATTTGGGTCTACGGTAACCCCACTATGAAGTCTATGGATACATTGCACTACTCTATATCTTGCTTTTAAAAGTTATTGGCTGCCATCTTGGCTCAAAACTGCCCCTATGACTATGCTACTAGCATCTGTCTCCAAATCAAATGGTTTCTGTAGATCTGTCACCTTGAGTATAGGAGCGTATGACACAACTTATTTTAGAATATCAAAACTCTCTTGCTACTCTTGCTTCCATGCAAATGGAATTTTGCCTTAAAGCAAGTTTTTCATCATAGGTGTTGCTATCGATGAATAAGAAGAGATGAATTTTTTATAGAAATTTGAAAGTCCTAGAAATGAGCATACCTTACCCTCATCCTAAGGAGTAGGCCAAGCTAAAATAATTCAGATCTTCTTATGATCCATATGGACCCCATCGGTTGATACCACATGCCCTAAATGCTCTATCTCTAGAAGAAATAGCTTAGTCTTTTTTGGATTAACATACAAATGATTTTCTTTCAACTTATTTAATAACAATCTTAAATGACTTTCTTGCTCATGAATAGACCTACTATACACAAGCAAACCATCAACAAAATCCACAACACACTTTCTAATGAACGGTCAAAGAATATCATTCATTAACATCATAAAAGTAGCAAGTGCATTAGTCAAACCAAATGGCATAACTAAGTACTCAGAATGCCCGAAACGGGTCTTGAAAGCTGTTTTATATACATCATGATCTTTTACCCTAATATGATGGTAGACACTCTTTAAATCTATTTTTCTATATACAATGGCTCTGCCTAGAGCATCTAAAAGATCAATTATCCTAGGCATGGGAGATTTATGTCTGTTAGTAATCTTATTGAGTGCTCCTTAGTCAATGCACATTCTATAAGATCCATCTTTCTTCTTCACGAGGAGAACTGGTGCTGCAAAGGGTGAATCGTTGGGTCTAATCAACCCTTTCTATAGGTACTTGTCCACGACCTTGTGGACTTCATTCTTCTCTTGCAAACTCATTCGAAATGGTGGATGAGCGGTTGGACTCCCAATCCATATGGCACATTTAGACCTATAAGATATTGTTGGAAAGCTCTTAGAACAAACTTTCCAATGGACAACTAGACTTGAGGATCTAAGATACCTGGGATAGGTGAGAGTCGTGTTCAAGATATTGAGGTTGAGAACAAGAGCTCAAGAGACCAAGGTTGCAAACAAGGCAAGTCCGTAGGCAAGTGGCCAAGAAGCGGAAAGGCAAGGTTCAAGAGACCACTGTTGAGAGCAAGGGTTCAAGAGACCAAGATTGAGAACAACAAGGTTCAAGAGACTCTACGAGGGTGAGGACATCAGTTCAAGGGGAGATGAAGGATTGATCATTGAGGATAATGATCTCTAGAAGGGGAAGAGAAAGTTAGACTCAAGATATGATAGGCACAAGATGGTTGAACTATACCCTAAGAGGGAGGATTAGGAAGTCATCCTGAACCATGGATTTTGGGGCAAGTGCTTAGCCCATCATACTACTAGCCAATAGTTCACGAGTCCAATTCCCACACAAGGAGCTTAGAAGCTTCCCTTCACTATGATCAAAGCAGTTTGGTATGCATATGCACAAGTTTACATCGATTTGCAGAGTGTTGCCAAAACCTCTAACCTATGAAATACCTCAACCACGCCAAGGCTTACAACCAAGGTACCAACCAAGGTACCAACCAAGGCATAGAATTTGGAATACCTTTTCATCTGAGTCACCATTGGCATCATTGGGTGCATGTGAGGGAGGACCTCAATGATCGAGGAAGAGGAGGTATTTGTCACTTCCCCAAAGGTCACCCATCCCACTATCATTCTCTCTAGAGCTCTCTTAATTGGTAATATCTTGCCACTAAGCTATACTCATATGGTGATTGAGGAGGGGGAAAGGCTAAGGCTGACATTACCTTGAGTAATGTATGGGTGCTCCAGGCTTTATTCTTGGCCTTTACAGACTATATGAAGTAGTTCTTGGGTGATTCTTGGAGTTTTTTCAAAGTTCATTTGTGCATATATCTCTTTGCATAGGCTCAAGAACCTTTAGAGGAGTGTTCTTAATGCTTCTTCAACAAAAAGTGTTCAAATTTTGGGTTGTTTTTAGTGATATTAGTGATTTTATAAGTTTTTTTGGATAGGTCTCAGTTGTAGTGGGAGCAACCATCAGTTGTTGATAGTTCATTGGTACTTGTCACCTTTGTTTGCATGAATGCGTTGAGCCTTGTGTAATGCTACTTTTGGAAAAAAATTGGGCTATTTTAGCTCATTTACTATTTCTCATTACTCATATAGATTATTCAAGCATTCTCCCTATGTACGTCTTTGTGGAAAGTACCTTTGTATGCTCATGTGGTATAGCACAATGGTTATGGTTTGCATAGCCTTGACATGTTAAAGAGGAGCATGGAGAGGTTTTAATGAAGTAGGAGGCACCTAGATATTGGGATCTCTTTCATGATGTATGGAAGACATGTCCTAGCCTCTCAATACAAGATGTATGTTAGTGGATTCATAGGTGCTCGATAAGCTTAATTCACTTTGTTTGATCACTTGATATGTGAAGTGAGAATTGAAGTGATATGCAATGAAACAGTCATGAATTTAATGGTTCTTTGATATTGCTTTGATGTTTAGACTCCATTTTGCAAAGGAGACTCTATTCAACTTTTTAGAGATTTCATTTTTCAGCCATACATAGGCTGATTATATTCCTTTAGTTGCTTCTTTTTGGATGGATATCAGTTTAGAAACTATCAGTTTGATAGTTTCTCATCGGTCATTCTACTCATATGTTCATTTTTTTTGGCAAATCTCTTCTGAATTTTCCCATGAACTTAACACTTAGTCACATTTTCAAAGTGTCAATGGTGGTTGTTCATATCTAGTGTGATCAATACTCTAGTCACTTATTCATCACCATGGCATTAAGAGTTTCAAGAACATCAAGTGGATCAAGGTCTAGTGCAAGTGTCTCTAAGACAAGTTATAACATGCAAGGAAATGACCATTTTGAGATCTATAAGTTCGATGGCACTTACTTATCTTTATGAAAGAATCAAATCGGTGATGTATTGATATACATAAGAAAATGGAAGCTAATTGGTGGTATTGCAAAGAAACTTGCTAATATTGATGATGATGATAATTGGGAAGATCATGATCAGATGGAAAAGTCTACAATTTGTCTACACTTTTCATATAGTGTTTATTTTATTGTTTTGTACTAAAAGACAACAAAGGAGGTGTGAAAGAAGCTTTGTGATACCTATGAGAAAGAGAATGCTTCCAACAAATTTTATATGATGAGAAAGTTGTATGAATTGTGCATAAAAGGCACATATAGTGTTGCAAATCGTTTAAATGAGTTTGAGACTCTCTTTTCTTAGTTGCAAGCTCAAAATATTGAAATGAATGATGAAATGAAAAAAATTCTCTTACTACACACACTGCCACCCTGATGGGATATATTTTCCATAGCCATTAATAATAGTGTTCATGGAGGCAAGCTTGTCTATGTTACCTATGTGGTGTGCTTCTCAGTGAAGAAATTAGCAAGAAGTTTATGGTTTCTATACAGAGTGGAGATGCATATAGTGTCTATGATTCTTACAAACAAAATAATTAATCACGTGTCAAAAACAAGAATATATATAGGAATGACAAATGCGGAAAGAGTAGAAGAAAATCGTGAAAGAGGGACATTGAATTCGATCATTGCCACATGAAGGGAAATATGAAGAATGCTCATTATGCTTTGAAGAATGCCAACGATAAAGGTTTGCATGTTGATGGGCATGATAAATAGTTACCTAAATCATGTACTTCATCTAGCTATTTTCATGATGCTAATGTGTTGACACTTGATAGTATTGTGCCTCGCGCGGCCACAATGCCTAGTTCCCTTTCACACACTTGGTTGTTAGATTTTGGTGCTTCTTTTCATATGATACCACATAGAGAGTAGTTTTCGTTATGCAACCTCTTGGTACAATGAGGCTTGATGATTCTTACCAATGTGATGTTGGAATTATAGATGTGGTTGTGCAGTTTGCTTATGGTCCATAACTTACCATCCATAATGTGTGCCATGTGCCTCAACTTTCATGCACTTTTATGTCGATTGGTCAAGTTCATGACCTTGGCTACTAAGAGACTTTCTATGCTCAATTCTTTTTCAATTCAAAGGGCAATATGGTTATTGTCAAAGGAAGAAAAACTAGCTTTAAAAATCCCTTTTAGCTATCATTCAACAACCTATGACTTGTATATGACATGGCCATTTGGGCCACATATCTCATAGTGGAACGGAAATTCTCTCTCTGATATTTCAATTTCCCAGCATTTTCAATATGGAAAGCAAACTAGAAGATGAATAGAGCTATTCAAGATATAATAGTTTCTATGTTGTATCATGGGAACCTTTCACAAGGCTTTTGGGTAGAAGAAATGTTGTCTGCATTCATGTGATTAGCCTTTCACCTAGTAGTGCTAAATGCTTGAAAGTGGCACAAGGGTTATGGATAGGCAGCCATCACATTATGATCACCTTCAAGTATTTGGTTGAGAGGATTATGCCCATGTTCCAAAGAATTCGAGGCAAAATTTGGACTAAAAATCTAGAAAATGCATTTTTCTTGGATATGGAAGAGATGGGAAGTTTGGATATCGCTTGTGGGATCTTGAAACATGTTTACCGATTGGAAGCAGTGATGTTATTTTTATTGAAAGGAAGATGCACAAACAACCCATTAAAGATGTTGAAGTGAGAAGAGTCATGCTTGAGGATGTTAGTACTCTTGCTAATATACATAAGAATCACACATAAAAGCTTGTTCATGAAAATGTTCAATAAGAGTGTGCTAGTGATCAAGATCAACAACCATTGAGACAATATTCATGTCTTACACCAACCCGATAGATTGGTTCCAAGATTGGATTTTGTCACGTTGAAAGATGTTGGTGAGCCTTCTTGTTATAAACAAGCTATGTAGACAAATGATCGTTTCAAGTGGGAGCTTGCCGTGAAGAGTGAATTTGATTTTGTTTGTAAAGTTTATTCCTTCTTCCTCTAAAATCTCTCCAAAGATCATCAATATGAAGAATTAAGATGATTGTGTGTGCAAATATCCTCCCATCACATTTATCCTCTTGATCCTAAATTAGAAAGCTTCTAGAGTGTTCTAGTGTGACATGTGGCCATCATGCACACTCACCCTGCTTTCTAAGGTGGAACCTTAAGATAACCCTCGAGCTAGGAAACTTAGCAATTCATGCTCTTCTTCCAACACACACTTATAAATGATCCGGATTCGATCCATTTCTAACATTCTCTTCCCCTTCTAAAGATCATTGTCCTCAATGATCAAAGAGGAGACTATCAATGGACAACCTTCCAAGAGACCAAATACTCTAGAGTGAACTAGTTTTGTGTTGGTGCAAATGCCAAGCGTTCACACTTGGCTAAGCATTGGAAGTATTATGTGCAACTTCTTGAAGATGCACATGAACTATTGCTTAAGCTTTTTACCATTAAACTTTTGTAAAAGTCTTAATGACTTGGAAGAATCTTGTAAAGCCTACAAACTCGTGGATTTTGGAGAGATAAAGATACGAATCATTTCTTGGTGGAATATCTCCTAGCTTAGAGGAGAAATTTTAGGCAAAGCTAAGTTTGAATTTGAATCCAAACTTGGAGGCAAGGCATCTATAAAAGATGGTTGTAAATCTCGCGGTCTAAGCTCTCCATTCTAGAGCATATAGTTGATCAATTTAAGAGATTATGTGGCTCACACTATATCCTACATCTCTCACTATCATTGGGCATTATTCTTTATGCCAATGATCATCTATAACATTGTCATATAATACAATATATCATTGATCATCTCTGTTGGTCTCTCTATCATTGTCACTCAAAACAGTGAACTTATGTTACTCATATCTCAGTGATCTATCCATCATTTTCAATGTTCTATAGCTCATTGGAACAAGCTCAAACTTTACTACAAGCTGTCAAAGTTTGAAGAAGTTTCGTTCAGCCAATCGGGAGAAAATCGTCTTGAAATGGTCACTAGTCATTCTCTATAGAGTTCCTAAAAAGTAGGGGGTAAGCTTCTACTTGCTAAAGACATTGCTACGTGTGTAGTCTATCATTTTAAATAACTCCACTTGGAATCATTAACCCTCTAAGCTAATTAGATACCCTCTGAAGGAAGTTTTCTAATTGCTACTGTACTAAGAGTAGTGAGCAAAACTTCCAGCAGGTATCAAGACCAAAATAGCAATTTTTGGTCACTACCTAGTTGCAAACTTATCTGTTTTGATCCTATTGTTTGAAGCATCATCTTTAAAGTACATAGGCACTTATTTAGTGTCATTGGAAAGATAAAAGGGCCTACAACTCAAATATGAAGTAAACTAGGGCTAGTACAAAGCAGGGATTAGCAGTACCAACTCATTTCTTGAGGTGTCCATCCATCTTTCCCAACAGTGGTATCAGAGCAACTTGAGGTAAAATGGGAGATGGTTTTCCTTCTTTTATTGATAACTTTGGACAAGAACAACTACCAATCATGGTCCTTGAGGATGAAGACATACTTGCAAGGAAGGATTCTCTATGGATACATATCACGAGATGAGGAGATGCCCATTTTCAGAAGCAAAGGAAAACCTACAAGAGAGGAGCTTGAAAGACTCAACTCATGGTGTGCCAAAGATGCATTAGAAAGGTCATACTTACTTAACTCTATCTCTGACTTCCTTCTTCCACACATTAGAAATTGTAAGACATCCCAAGAGACTTGGGATACATTGTCTTCATTATTTTCTTCCAACACAAGGGCTAGGAAGAACCAATTGTGGATTGAGTTTACCACTCAAAGGAAGCAGCCCAAGCAAAGTGTTTCAGAATATGTGACCAAAGCCAAGGATGTGGCTGACCAATTGGCAAGCATAGGAGAGGAGATTGAAGAGGAGCAAGTTGTGAGACATGTAATCAATGGTATCAAGGCACATGACAAATGGGAAAGCTTCACAACTGCTATGGACTTATACATGGACATGTAGATTCCAGATCTTACCACACTCATGGGACAACTCTTTACCCATGAAGCCAAGCTCAACAAAAATGGAGATTCATCAAGAGGTAACAACTCTTTTGCCCTATAGATAGATAAAGGCAAGTCGAAAGAGAAAGGGAAGAAAAAAAAGAGTGAAGATGAAGGTACTACTCCTCAAGTCAATTATGTAGGTAGAGGTAGGAACTCAAGAGGTAGGGGGAAAGGAGGTAAGCAAGGTAGGGGGAGATCTTTCAACTCTTTCCCATGCAATATTTGTGGTTTATCAAATCACACCAGAGATTAGTGTTACAGGAACTTCAAGAATCAGAGGTAGAGGTTTCCAAAGAGGTGGCTACACACAATCAAGAGGAAGGCTCAACCATCATCAACGTTACAACAACAATTACAACAACTACCAAGGAGGCTACAAATCAAGGAAAGACTACAACAATTATAGAGAGGATCAAGAGGATTCCCTTCTGATTATGAACATGACTTCAAAGCAAGGTATGAATGATGACCATCTCTTCTACATTGACTCAGGATGCTCAAACCATGTGTCACGCAATGAAGCTCTTCTCTCTGACCTTGAGGAACCCAAGGGAAAGCACCAAGTGCAAATAGGTGATGACACCAATCATTCAATGGTCAAGGTAGGGAATGTTAAAAACTCTTATGGAAATAGAAATCTATTGAGCAGGGTTCTATATGTACCTACAATTACCAAGAACTTGTTGAGCAGGGTTCAATAAATATGCAGCGTTTGTGGAGGATCCCCAACATGGATTCAAGAGAATTGCCAAAGGAGAAAAGACAGGTAGATTATTTACATTTGAACTTGAAGATAGAAGGAATATTGCACTTTACAATTACAAAGATCAAACATTGTCAGAGCTTGAGATTTGGGATAAAAGATTAGGGCATATTGGTGAGAGAACCTTAAAGCAAATATGTAGAGGTCAATGTGTGCTTGGGATACCTAATGTATCCAAGCAACACATGATCTATAAATGTGGTGATTGTCAGTTTGGAAAATCTCACAGGTTACCCTTCTCAAAGAAAGGCTACATGCATGAAGATTACTTGGAGCTTGTCCATAGAGATGTGTGGGGACCAAGTAAGGATCCCCCAATTTCTGGATCAAGGTATTATGTATCTTTCATTGATGATTTCAGTAGGTGAACTATCTTATATTTTATGAAGCACAAAGATGAAGTGTTCAATTGCTTTAAGAAATATCTTACACTTGTGGAAAACCAAACAAGAAGAAGTCTAAAGAGACTAAGGTTAGATGGAGGAGGTGAGTACTTCTCAAATGAAAGATGAGACCAATTTTGGCTTGATTGTAGATCCAATTTGATGCATTCTTGCAGAATAGAGGAATCAAAAGGGAAATTACAACAATGTATACCCCTAAGAAAAATGGGGTGGCAGAGAGGAGAAATACGTTGATTGTTGAAATAGCTAGGTCAATGCTAAATGATAAAAAGTTACCTAATTATTTGTGGGAAGAGAGTGTATCTACTGTCACTTATCTTGTTAATAGTTTTCCATCCAAATCACTTGATGGGATGACCCCATATGAAGCATGGCATGGTAGAAGGCCATCACTTGATCATTGCAGGATCTTTGGATGTGTTGCATATGTGCATATCCCATCTCAAATCAGAGGTAAGCTAGACCCTAAGGCAAAGAAGTGCATCTTCATAGGGTATGATTTAAATAAAAAAAGATACAGGTTCTATAATCCTGTTGGAGTTACACGTCTGCAGAAGCATGCGAAAAACACAAGGAAGAAGAAGAAGCTTGGAGCACAAACACACAATACTTAATGTATTACTAGAGAATGTACAAAGATAAGTAGCCCATTAGGGCAATAGGCATATATACAAGCCGGGGCAAAAAAACCTCCTAAAGAGGGAAAAAAGTGCCCCGATGGTCCTAGTGTGTTCACACACATCACTACCTAAATATATCAACAAATCCCCCATGGGAGTGATGCGGTGAACAAGGAGCTGGCACTCATGTATAAGGAAGTGCCAAGCTATGTGGAAATCACTCCACAAAAGGAAGTAAGCCCAAAGCTTTGCGGAAAGCTTCAAACTTCTCCCTAGACAGAGCCTTCGTGAAAAGGTCTGCAATGTTCTCCTACAGAGAACCTCTCCCCAGCAGAGAACCTCTCCCTGACATAGTGATAATGCACCTCAATGTGCTTAGTGCGAGCATGGAACACAGGGTTCCTTGCAACTGGCAATGCGCTCTGACTGTCAGTGAAGATGGTGGTGGCAGAAGACTGACCAACACCCAAATCAGCCATAAGGCGTCTGAGCCACACACACTCAACAATCGCTGTAGCTCAGTGATGAGTAGCACCTCCTTTAATGTCAATCCGGGAAGACGTGAGGATGGTATGATGACCTCGAGCAAGTGAAGGCACAAGTGCGTGAGTGAGAAACACACAAACATGCACACACATACACACACATGCGCACACAAGGTAGGACAAAGAGTGAGAAGCAATGAAGTTCTTTAGATTACTTCCAACAAGCTCATACAAGTTCAAATCAATTACAAGCTCTCCCAAAAATGAGCTCTCTAGCTCTATTTATAGTTTTTGACTAGGTTTTGGCCTTGTCCAGACCTAGTGTCCGGCCTAGTTAAAAATTAGGTTCTCTACCCTATTTGGAGGTTCAAACGGAGTCTGAAAAAGGTGAAAACTGATAGGTAGGTACTTCTAAAGCTCCTCAAGCTCAAGGACTCCTTGGCTTGCACAAAATGGGGTTACAAAAATATGAAATGGTATTTACAATGGTTTTTAGTGATGAAAATCACTATTTTTGTAGGGATTTCTTCTAACGTTTTGACATACATTTCTTGGAGCTCCCTACTTGTTCCTTCTTCTTGTGTGCCCAACTCTTTGATGCCTGAAAAATTTAAATGGCCTACTTGCCAGATCTTCTTTGACTACTGTGTCTGCTTGTGCTTTCTCTTCGCTCCGACTCCCTTCGTAGGCTTCCTTGTCTTGTGACTCCTTCAGTTCCTTGACTACTGCCAACATGTACCATCAGGTTTACGCTTCAACTTATATACCCACTTAGTGCTAATGGCCTTCTTGCTAGGAGGCAAGTCACATAAAGACCATGTACCATTCTTCATTATAGCATCATATTCAGATTGCATACCAGCCATCTCAATTTTTTGAATTCTGTGCTTCATCAAAAGAAACAGGCTCATTCTCATCACAGAGACTAGATGCAGCCATAACATAGCAATCTCATGCAAAGGAGGCACTATGAGAGCCTGAACGAGTACGATATGACAAAGGTGCATCTAATTTGCTATCACGCAAAGTCTGCACCAGCCATTTTGGCATAATTTTTGCCTGCTCAATATCAGCTCTCTCATCAACAAGTGCATCATGTAAATCTGCATCAGAAATGGAATGATCTGCATCATCATATGAAACCTGCAAAGGCTGAGAATTTTCCTCATTAGGACCAGCACTAGACTGTCCACCTGTAAAAAGAGGCATCAAAGTATCATTCATGTCTTTGGAGCTAACAGATGTCTCCTTAGTACATGAAAGCAATGGCTAAATAGCATCTTCCACAAAGACCACATCATGGCTAACCAGAATGCGTTTAGTCTGTGGATGATACAGACAATAGTCTTTACTTTCAAAATTGTAACCAACAAAAATACATTTTATTGCCTTATCATCCAATTTTCTACCTTGTTGTTCAGGCACTAGTGCATATGCCAAACAGCCAAAAACATGCAGATGAGCAATAGATGGCTTACGGTCATGCCAAGCCTCATATGGAGTGATAGACTGCAGCGCTTTAGTGGGACACCTGTTCAGTACATATGCTACACACATGACAGCCTCAAGCCAGAAAACTATGAGGTAAAGCCTGACTCTTGACCATACACCTCGCCATCTCCATGAGAGACCTGTTCTTCCATTCAGAAACTCCATTCTGTTGAGGTGTATACGACACTGTACACTGGTGTTTTATCCCATGTTCAGCCAGAAATGCATTAAAATCAAAAGACATATATTCCCCCCCTCGATCAGAACAGAGGGTGCCCATTTTACATGCTGACAGATTTTCAGCCAAAACCAAAAACTGTTTGAAGCACATGAACACTTCAGACTTTTCTTTGAGTGGATATACCCATGCATGCTTGGAAAAATCATCAATGAAAGTCACGAAGTAAAGGTAATTTCCAAAAGAGGGTGTCTGTATAGGACCACAGACATCACTATGTACAAGCTGCAATTTCTGTGTAGCCCGAACTGAACCATCTTTTGGAAAGGAAGAACGCCACATTTTGCCCAAAATACAGCCTTCACAAACATGTTTTCTAGGTGCCTCAAGTTTGGGCAAAGAGGATACCATTTCAGATTTCTGCAGGCGTAGCAAACTAGCAAAATCAGATGACCAAAGTGTGCATGTCAAAGCTTTGCATCTGACATAGCCTGAGAATCATTTACTACACATGCCAAATCATTTTCAGATCTTTCATAGTCTATGAGCTTATACAACCCATGACATAAAATGCCAGAAGCAATAATCACATCGCCGTTTGACATATCATGATCCCTACACCTGTCATCAACAAATTTCACAACCAAGCCAATCTTGGCTAATGCAAAAACTGATAACACGTTCTTTTTGATCCCTGGCACAAATAAAGCATCTGACAAAGTGAAAGAACTACCATCAGCAGTAGTCAAAGTGATCTTACCAACTATCATAACAGGATAAGAGGAGTTGTTGGCGCATGTAACAGTATTCCCTGTAGGGGCAGGCTTGAGTGAAGAGAAGAAACTGCGCTGCGAGGTAATATGTTTGGTTGCCCCACTGTCAAAATACCAAACATCTGAGTCTACTGCAGACATGCACTCCTCATGAGAACATGGGTCAAAACTGTAGACAGTAGTAAACGCCCATTCTTCTTCCTACACAAGATTTGCAAACTCTGTTTTTGGTGTAGAGGCCTCTGCAACAACCATTCTAACCTCTTTCTTCTTTGCCTCTTTAGCAACCAGTTTTGGACTTATGATATGATCATTCCCTTTACAGTACTTACAAAACAATTTCTGCTTTTCTGATTTCTTCTCATCTTTATCTTCCTTCTTTGAATATGCAGAATTAGTAGATTTCTGCTTACTAGTTGAAGAGCTCCATTTTCCTTTGCCCTTCTGACTAGCAAGGAAAGCTTGATCTGCAACTCGCATAATGGACCTGTTCTTCCTGGACTAATATTCCTACAACAGAACAGAGACTAAATCAGGAATACCATTCAGAACGGTGTGCACAAGTGAGCTATCTAGTATAACCTCATCAACAGAAATCAACTGTTCCTTCAAGTCTTTGATCTTCATTAGGAAACTGTCCATAGAATCACCTTCATTCATGTGCTCACTCTCCAACTATTTTCAGAGGTAAGCAACACGAGCCTCATTCCTAGCTTGGTACAATGTGGTAAGTGGATCCCAAGCATCCTTAGCTGTTCTGCAAGAGCGAATATGAGGAATAATGGCACATTTGACAGATAAAGCTATCAATGCATGTGCCTGGGCATCTCTGCCATCCCAGCGAATCTGCTCTGCAGTAGGTGTAGCAGAAACAGCAGCACGAATAGGAATCTGTGGAATATCATCTTCGACACCATCTTCATCAGCTCCACCACCTGTATTTGCAGTACTTGTAGTCAGAGGTGTAACAGGACGTCTTTCAACACCCTGCACAATGTTCCACAATCCTTTTGCAACCAATACATGTCGCATCATATAAGCCCACAATGGG
Source organism: Ceratopteris richardii (assembly GCA_020310875.1). Lineage (NCBI taxonomy): Eukaryota > Viridiplantae > Streptophyta > Polypodiopsida > Polypodiales > Pteridaceae > Ceratopteris > Ceratopteris richardii. The sequence continues at coordinate 39,742,118 of CM035437.1, forward strand.
TAGTTGGTACCATCCAACTTATCCTCAACAGCCAACATACGGAATACATCACTGCTTTCAGCCATGGCCGGTGACTAAAATATCTTGATGCAAAAAATTGATTGTATCGCAAAAAGTTGAACAGAACTGCCCAGACGAGTTCTGCTAGACCTGTAATAGACTTCGAGATGCTTAAACTAGCGAACAGAAATTGGTATATACCTTTGGCACAAAAAGATGAAATAACCTACACAAGCGCTGCAATAGTATGTTTGGAGGCCGAAACGAGCTCAGATCGCGATTTCAACACCACAGAACGAAGCTGTTTTGATCTCTGAAACACCCTGAGTATGCTCACCAAATTTCGTGCGAATTTGAGACTACAAACGGAGGAGTGTCGAGGGCACCCTAGATGAAGCGACGACCTGCTCTGATACCAATTGTTGGAGTTAGACGTCTACGGAAGCATGCGAATAGCACAAGGAAGAAGAAGAAGCTTGGAGCACAAACACATAATACTTAATGTATTACTAGAGAATGTACAAAGATAAGTAGCCCATTAGGGCAATAGGCGTATATACAAGCCGAGGGAAAAAAAACCTCCTAAAGAGGGAAAAAAAGTGCCCCGGCAGTCCTAGTGTGTTCACACACATCACTACCTAAATATATCAACAAATCCATCCAACAAATGTTTTATGGTCAGTAGAGATGTTGTGTTTGATGAGAATGATTCTTGGTTTGAAAGTGAATGCAGGAAAGTAAAGTTGCCTTATGACTTGGAAGAGGAATTTCCAAGCCTCACCAAGGAAGAGCCAAACCAGATTGAAGACATCAAATCAGATGATGAAGAAATCATCAACCTAGAAGAATTCAAAGCATGGAAATCAAAGGGGAATGTCAAGATGAAGAGATTGGAGGACATACGTGAATCATCCAACTAAGCAATTAGAAGATCACAAAGGGAGAGCAAGAAGACAATTAGATATGGGCATGAAGCTTCTTTAGTTACCAAGCACTCCATTTATCTTGCTGAAGATTTATATCATTTGAAGAGCCATCATCATATGAAGATGCAAAGACCAAGGCAGAATTGAAGAAAGCTATGGATGAAGAAATTGAAGCACTCAAGGAGACTGACACTTGGGAGCTAGTGTCAAAATAGGATTCTATGAAGGTAATTGGTTCTAGATGGATTTACAAAATCAAGAGAAATTTAGATGAATCAATAAACATTTATAAAGCTAGACTTGTTGCTAAGGGTTTTGGACAAACCCAAGGAATTGATTATGAAGAAACTTTCTCACCTGTAGCCAAAATGCCAACCATCAGGGTATTGGTAAGTGTGGTTGCATCAAGGAATTGGAATATGTACTAATTGGATGTGAAAAATGCTTTTCTTAATGACTGGATTTCAGAGGAGGTTTACATGGCTCAACCTTGTGGTTATGAAGACTCAAGCAAGGTAACGTACGTGTGCAAACTAAACAAAGCTCTTTATGGATTGAAGCAGGCACCTAGGGCATGGAACCATAGGTTGACCACATACCTTCAAGATCAAGGATTCATCATCAGCTCTGTTTGTCAAGAGAAGTAATTCAGAGGTGATATAGCTATGTGTATGTTGATGCTATCATACTTACAGGTAGTAATGCCAATGGCATCAAGCACATCAAGAATCAAATGATACAAGAGCTCAAAATCAGTGATCTAGGGTCACTAAAGTATTTTCTTGGACTTGAGTTAGCATATACCGATTATAGGATTTATATCACTCAAAGAAAGTATGTGCAGGACATGTTGAAGAAGTTTCACTTGGAGGATGCCAAGATAGCTAGCATTCCTATGGAGGTAAACCAAAAGTTGAGTGCTCATGAAGGTGATGTGCTTGAAAATATTGTAGGATACCAAAGCTTAGTTGGAAGCCTAAACTATGCTACAATAACAAGGATTGATATTGCTTATGGAGTAAGTGTTTTAAGTCAATTTATGCACAAACCTAGCGCACCTCACTTGGAAGCTTCCAAAAGGATTTTGAAGTATCTTAAGAGTACTCAAAATCAAGGTTTATACTTTCCTTATACTTCAGATTTGGACATCAAAATATACTCAGATGCAGATTGGGTAGGTTGTAAGGATGACAGGAGGAGTACCTAAGGTGATCTATCTTTTGCAAGTGATAAGCCCATTTCATGGTCTTCCAAGAAGCAACCTATTGTTGCTTTATCTTCAACAGAGATAGAATATATAGGATTAGCCAATGCTACTCAAGAAGCTATATGGATCAGATTGCTATATGCAGACTTGGGATTACATTCTAACTCACCAATGATTTTTTGTGACAATACAAGTTCTTTACATCTTGCAACAAATCCTATCTATCATTCTAGGACCAAGCATATAGAAGTTCACTATCATTATGTGAGAGAGAAGCTATTGAGCAAGGAAATTCAGTTGGCATATGTATCCACTAATATGCAATGTGCAGATTTATTGAAAAGGCACTTGATGGTACTAAAATTTGCATGTTTAAAGCTATGATTGGATTGCATGACATTCAAGAGGGTTGATAAAGAAGACCAAGCCAAGATGTTTGGCTTGAGGGGGAGTTGTTGGTGCAAATGCCAAGCCTTCACACTTGGCTAAACATTGGAAGTATTATGTGAAACTTCTTGAAGATCCACATGGACTATTGCTTATGGTTTTTACCATTAGACTTTTATAACAGTCTTAATGACTTGGAAGAATCTTGTAAAGACTACAAACTCGTGGAGTTTGGAGAGATAAATCTACAAATCATTTCTTGGTGGAATATCTCCTAACTTAGAGGAGAACTTTTAGGAAAATCCAAGTTAAGAATTTGAATTCAAACTTGAAGGCAAGTCATCTATAAAAGATGGTTGTAAATCTCGTGGTGTAAGATCTCCATTCTAGAGCATATAGTTGATCAATTGAAGAGATTGTGTGGCTCACACTATAGCCTACATCTCTCACTATCATTGGGCATTATTCTTTATGCTAATGATCATGTATAACATTGTCATATAATACAATATATCATTGATCATCTCTGTTGGTCTCTCTGTCATTGTCACTCATAATAGTGAACTTGTCTTACTCATATCTCAGTGATCTCTCCACCATTTTCAATGTTCTATGTCCCAGTGGAACAAGCTCAAAGTCTATTACAAGATATTAAAGTTTGAAGAAGTTTGCTTCAGCTAATTGGGAGAAAATTGTCTCAAAGAGGTCACTGGTCATTCTCCATAGAGTTCCTAAAAAGTAGGGGGTAAGCTTCTACTTGCTAAAGACATTGCTAAGTGTGTGGCATATAATTTTAAGTAATTCAAATTGGAACTGTTAGCCCTCTAAGCTAATTAGATACCCTCAAAAGAAATTTTTCTAATTGTATTGAGAATAATGAGCAAAACTTCCAGCAGGTATCAAGACCAAAATAGCAACTTTTGGTCACTAGCTAGTTGCAAACTTATATGTTTTAATCCTATTGTTTGAAGCATCATCTTTAAAGTACATAGGCACTTATTTAATGTCATTGGAAAGCTAAAAGGGCCTACAAATCAACTCTAACGTAAAATAGGGCTGGTACAAAGTAGGGAGTAGCAGTACCAATTCATTTCTTGAGGTGTCTATCCATCTTTCCCAACATTTTGCATGTGATTCTCTTATCTAGCATCTCTTCTATAATATCTAGTGTCACCTCTCTCCTGTGATGAGAAAATTTGATATTTCTTGCCTTGTCCTTAGTAAATCTTTCTAATTCTTGTCCCTTGCTTCAAATTAAATTAGAATGTGTGGATCTCCCACCTAAGACACATGCAATCTAAAGAAATTCTATATGAACTTGCTAATTATATGTTAGTAGTTCCTTTGTCTTATACATATCTCTATGATAGTTCTATGGCATATATGCAACTAGGAGTTATCATATGTATGCTATAATCCATCTTGAAAGGAAGTGAATTGACTACCTTCTCATGTATTATAGATACATCTATCCCATTCTATCTTCTCCTCTAAGCTTTGTGCCTTTAACATATCCTGTGAGATCTAATTAATCTTTTGGGTTTAACACTCTATCTAAAGGTCATATTTGTAATGCTACTATATGGATATGACTTTTAATATCTTATGTGTTGGAAATGGGGTGGGCCTTAATAACAATAATTATAGGTTTACTAAATCTTCCAACAAATGAATACCCTAAGACTCAAAAATAGAAAGCAGAGGGAATACACAACTTATCAAGGTGTAATAGTAAGCTAAATGCTTACCTACACTATCTAATAATGAATTTCAAATTAAAAAGTGTATACATTATTACAATAATTAATGTGTGTTGGATGTAGATACAAAATCTAAATCTAGGCAGAATTTAGGGTTCTAGCTACAAGAATTTGCATATAGAGTGTGTGGATGTGAGCTTGGAGTGAATAGAAACAGTTCAGAATTGTTTGTACAATAGACCCTAAACTAAATAGCAAGAGAGTGCCCTCCTTATGTTGAAGTAGAAGGCATGATGCCAAATAACACCAATAAAAGACGAAGGACTTAATATAAACTTGCTACTTACAAAAGTCAGCAAGATCTAAATGGTTGGATCCAAAATCTCCTCCAAAGCTACACAAGAAGTAAAGATACACCTCCTCTAGAAGTTCATAAACTCCAAGCCTTGAGGTTGATCCTTGTATTGATCAAGTGATGCCAAGAAGTGATCTACATGGGTCCTATATATAGTTTTGAGATCAGCCCATGATGGATTTCTAAAAAGCATGCATAAACACTAAAAAGCACATCAAAAAAGCACCTCAAAAAGCTGATTTTTGTAATAAATCAACAAAGCTTTTCTTGAAGTACAAGAGGTGAGGGTCATAATAAGGTAAAAAACTATGTTGGATAGAAATTAGGGTTATGATTTTCTACCATTTTTGGACTTTTGATATATGAATGTTATATACCAAATGAAAGATCTCCTAAAGTACTATCTGATGAGCTAATAAAACTTTTTGACCTTCTGTGACCAAAATTTGGTTAAGTAAAAAAAATTAAGGTTGTTGGAAATTAGGGTTTTAATGCTACTCTGACATTGTTTACAACAATCCTTCCTTCAATGTCATAATTGCATAAAGTAATAAAATCTACAAAACTTTGGATGTCTAAAATATATTCTTAACTACTTTCCAATGAATCTTTTGTGGACTATGTATAAACCTTGATACTTGAAAAACTACAATCTCATTACGTAAGTTTTTGAGCTTCGAAATATGCGATTGGACTGAGTCAGCAAGTTTCATCCTTGTGTTGGCTAACTTTCTCCTTAGATGAGTTTTCCTAGTAGGAATTTTTCTTTGATAGAGATTCTTTGACTCCAACCAAGCATAACAGAAGTTTCAGGATGACCTGATTTGGGGTATAATATGCCTCTTGAATCTCATAGCAATGAATGAAAGTGCTTGTGCATCCGTTGAATCCCATTTGGATTGCTCTTCTATAGAAAGTAATTTGGTAGCACCACACAATTTGGATGATGAAAGAGTTTCTTCTTTTGCTTTACTAACCTCCTCTTGAGAAGAAATTGGAACAACAGGTCTTCATAAGATAAAGCAATTCTCAAGTTTATAATTACTCATCTTGTCAAGGGTGTATGTCAACTATGCTCTGATACCAAATGTTGGAAATGGGGTGGGCCTTAATAACAATAATCATAGGTTTATAGGATCTTCCAACAAATAAACCTTAGCATATACATATTAAGACTAAAAAATAGATGAATGAAGTAGAGAGAATACATAACTTTTCAAAGTGTAATAATAAGTTGAATGTTTACCTACACTATCTAATATTGAATGTCAAATTACAAAATGTATAGATGGTTACAAAAATGAATGTGTGCTGAATGTAGATACAAAATCCAAATCTAGGTAGAATTTAGGGTTCTAGATACAAAAATTTGTGCATTAAGTGCTTACAAGGTATGAGACGTGTGTGTATCTAAGCTTGAAGTGAATAGAAACAATTGAGAACTGTTTGTATAGAAAACCCTAAAATAAATAGAAAGAGAATCTCCTCCTCCTCTTGAAGTAGAAGGCATGACACATAGGAACAACAACAACAACAACAAAAGAAGAAGGATTGAATATACACTTGATACTTACAAAACTGGGCAAGAGCTAAATGGTTGGCTCAAAAATCCTCCAAAGCTACACCACAAGTTAGGACACACCTCCTCCAGAAGTTAGTAACCTCCAAACCTTGAGGTTGGCCCTTGCATTGAGCAAGTGATGCCAAGAAGTGATTCCCCATGGCTCCCATCTATAGTTTTCAGATCAGCCCATGATGGCTTTCTAAAAAGCATGCACAAACACTAAAAAGCACCTAAAAAAAATTAATTTTTGTAAAAATTAGCGTAGCTTTTTCTTATCATAGATTTGTGCTTTTCAAGCATCAAAAGCCTGAGATTTCAACATGGGACCATCAATAGAACATGAAAAGGTGCTTTTCTTGAAGTACAAGAGTTGTTTGTCATAATAAGGTAAAAAACAATTTTGATAAAAATTAGGGTTAGGGGTTTCTACCATTTTTGGACTTCTGATGATTGAATGTTATATACCAGATGAAAGCCCGCCTCAAGTACTATTTGATGAGCTAATGATTTTTTTTAACCTTATTTGGCCAAGTACCAAAAATTAGGGTTGTTGGAAATCAGGGTTTTATGCTATTTTGACATTGTTTCAAACATTATGTAGTTGAAGATAATTTGTGTGAACCTCTTACCTTCTAACAAGTGTTTCACTATCTTCTTTATAAGTCCTAAGTCTTATGACATACCTTTTGCTGAGATACATATTACTAATTTCTACAATCTATAGATATGTCCTCTAGATATCCGGTGGATCTTGTTCTATCTCTTCGATGGATAGAAGTCATCTCTTTTAATCTATTCTTGCTTCCTATGAGTCTTGTAGACACACTATGTTTCTTCTAAGGATGTACTTAATGTTATGTCCTAATCCTTTTTTGCTTATTGACCTTGACACATATAGAGCTATACTTATGAATTTAGAAAATCCATCTTATTCACTTTTGTCCTTGTCAATAACAAGATGTTTTCTATAGGAAACATCATGGTTAATATTTCAATTCTTTTAAATATGTTTCTTGCAAACCGTTCCTTTCCATTTATCTCTTCCAATATATATTGGAACATAGATGTGCCTTGTTTGATTTAGAGAGATAAAATCATCTTTTTCTCCTTTAATCGAGTCTTCATTGATAACTCTAAGCTTATGGGCATACCATAATTACTTAGAATTGGTGTATCTAACCTTTTATTTGAACTTTCAATAGACTAGGTATTTTCACCTTTTTTTTTACAAAAACACATAGCTTTGGTCCACATGACCAATTTGTTTTCTCTTGACCTACTTGGTCACTTTTCATGATGTCCTATGAATAGAAACAACAAACTTGTTTTCCATTTGGAACCAAGTTTCGTGCTTGCATACCTTTCTTTGTATAATCAATCCCTATTGGAGAACAACCTTGCCTTGTCTACTAAATGCAAACCTTGCCTTGCTTGGAAATTTTGTCCACAACCTTTCCTTCTCGGATCAATGCAAACCTTTCCTTGCTATTTAATCTTGTCTCTCCATACTAGGGATATAGAATATAGCCTTGCCTTGTTTGCTCTTTGCAAACCTTGCTTTTATGTGTATCTTGTCCATCCTCTCTTAAATGTTTGGCCTACATACTTGCCTTGTTTTCTCTTTGCAAACCTTACCTTTCTATATATCTTGGCCATCCCCTCTTGAGTACTTGGCCTATAGACTTGCCTTGTTTTCTCAATGAATGTGAGTCCACCTAGGATCTCTATTATTCATTCTTAGGTAGAGAGATAGGTAGAACTATCCCATCTACCAATACTAAACTAATATGGAATTGATGAAGTATATTTCTCAACTTTCAATTCCCATAAGTTCTTACATGACTTCCTAGTACTAGTTTCTAAATATGGCATTCTAATTAAACTTGATTTTCCATTTTGATCCACAAATATAAATTTCATGCTTCTTGTGGAACAAAATCATTTGCTGTATACACATAGAAATGTGGACTAATACTCACAACTATGTAGTTATGATAACTAATTACAAACTAGATACTTAATTTATAAGTATCTTAAACTTTTAGGTGTTCTTAGAGGTCTCTTACAAGGTTTCAAAGACCTTAAGACCTCTCACTTGTAAGTTTCTAACTCTTAAGACATTGGCTAACCTAGCCCTTGTCTCAATTTTTCCTTTCTGAAAAAGGGCAATTCTCTTTACTAAAATTATTTGAGGTTCTTGATATCCTCAAAACTTTCTAGATATGATACTTTAGATATTTTTCTTTTTTATTTCTAACCTTATTGATTTTGATCACAATGCTACTTGCATTCTTCTTGATCATGGAGTCTTTGTGGATGAACTATCCTCGATTCTAGGTTCTGACTAGACAACGTATAATTCATATCTATGTAACTACTAAATTCTTTATTCTAATGACCTTGGATACACTTGCCCTTGCCTTAAGACCTCCCTTGATCTTGTAATTGAATTATTTTTCTTAATTTAAGAACTACATTCAATGATACCATACGAGTTGTATCTACTTATTTCACAATGCTATCAATAAATTGACACTTTTCTTTGATCAAAATGATACTAATTGTTCATCTTGATCATGCTTAATTATAAAATTATCACACTTCGTACATATTATATACCTTTGGGTTATTTCTAAGATCTATTTGATTCATATAATCCTAGGAACTTGGAATTCTCACATCAAGTTCTTTGTTTATAGGTACCTTAGGGTCTTTCTAAGATCTATTGATTCACTTAGGGTACCTTCGGGTCCTTTTTCTAAAATCTAAGATGTAGGTACCTTAGCGTCCTCTTGATTTACTTATCATATCTTGATCTTGGCATTATTTTGGCATTTTCTTAGCCATATTCCAATCCTAAGTTCCTATGATGTGTTGAAAGAATAACTTATATCAGCACTATTGCTCTTTTTTTTACATCACGAAATCTTTTTGCAAATAATAACCTTATTACAATATCTATGCTAATTTTATGTATCTTAGTTCATCCTCACTTGAAAGTGTCTCTAGAACTCTTCTTGTAATTCTCACTTGAAAGTCTTGATTTAAATAAGTTAGCCTTTTAGTTCATTTTACTATTGTTGTTGTTAACTTAGATAATGCATCATGCACGTCACATTTCTACAAATAATACCATCTATGTATGCATACATACACTCATAAATCTTCTTCTCTACTTAAATTACTCTAAAAACAATTAATTATTTTGCATGCATGAGACTTCCTCTCTCTTACAACAAAATATCTTTCTAATTCTCTCATGGCATATAACATCATGTGGCTACAAACATTTTGGTAGCATTTCCCCAAGAAAATGAAACAAAAAAAAGAACCATGAAAAAATAAAATTCATAAGCCAAGTGGTAGGTAATCCACCTCCTTTTAGCCCTAAATATGTGCAAATAGCAAAATTTCACAATATATGTTGTTGGGCTTACATTCCCTCATGATAATATCTTTTTTTCACTCCAATATCTTCATAAAGATTCTAAAACAAAAAAAAACTGCATGCGTTTATTAAACAATATAATTTAATGTTCAAAGATGGACTCATATCAAATCTAACTTTGATGCACATGCTAATGTTAAACAATGCAAAATTACAAATTATGATGCAAAAGAATGTAAATGAATGTACTTGAGAGAAAATATATGATGAAAATATATAAGAATTGGTGCATTCATATCCCAAATGATACTAGATGAGATAAAAGATCATCATAGTTGAGCACTTAAGTCACTCAAAAAAATTCCTTACCAATCAATAGCCATCTAAAACCTGATTAGGTATGGCTTGAAGAGGACAAAATATGGCATATAATGAGTTAAAAAAAGGAAATAAAGTATAGAGTTTATAACAATTTGAATTTCCTCATTTAGAGCTTCCATGAGGAAGTTATGGACCAAATAGTGGACCTATGTGAAGGGGTAGCATCTCTCTTTGAGAAAATATGTAGAGAATAAAATGTTATGGAACGGTGTGATTCAAAGAGAAAGATATGGGATTTGGACATTCATCGCAAAGACCTTAGATTTTAGTTTCTATACCAAGTTGAATCACTCAATTTGGATAAGAATTGAGAGAGTTATGGCCAAATACGTGCATGTAGCTACTCTAAGAAAGCTTTATGCAAACGTGAGATGAAGAGGAATCAGATCCCATTGTGTCTCCACGCGTAGCCCAACCACAAATGATGCTCGAGTGTGAGGTATTATCCCATAGATGATGGAAAATGCACCATTTTCAGGTATATAAGTAGCTCCTTATCTTATGCTTTCACAACTCAAAGAGGAGATGGAGATGAAGCTTCTCCTCACTTGTTCAAACCTCCATGGTATGTGTGTGTGTGTGCAGTTAAGAAGACCCATTGCTAGCTGTTTGTGGTCATATCTTCTATGGTGTTCACATGTGTGAGGGCTCCCTAGCCTTTTTATGTCTCTTTTAGCTACCAACACTAGCTAGTGAGTTTCTAGCTTGAAGAAAAGTTTAATACATTTACCAAAAATTTTTGGGCTCAATCTCCTTCTTTTTGGAGAACTAATTATCTATAACTTCCCTCCTCAATGATAGCCATCGTACACGTGAAGAAGATGATCAAATCCACCTCAAAGTTGGGAAATTTCTCTAAATGTCAAGCAAAAAAGCAACTTCTCAACCGACCCTTGATACCAAATGTAAATATTATTCCTTCTTCCATTGAAATCACTCCAAGCATCACTCAATATGAAGACTCAAGATGGTTCCATATGCAATTCTCCTCCCATCATATTTATCCTCTTTCTCCTAGATTAGAAATCTTCTAGAGTGCTTTAGTGTGATATATGGCCATCATGCACACTCATTATGATTTCTAAGGTAGAACCTTAATATAAACCTTGAGATAGGAACCTTAGCAATTCATTTTCTTGTTTCAACATACACTGATAAATGATCTAGCTTGGATACATGTCTAACACTGTTCATAAGAATGGCACTTGGGAATCGATACTTTTGCTAAAGGACAAGAAATTTTTCCCATGCAAATGGGTATATAACTTGAAAATTCACATGAGATAGTACTTTATCCAAATATAAAGCATGGTTTGTTCCAAAAGGATTCAAGCAACAACGAGTTGATTTTGAGGAAATCTTCTCACATGTGGTCAAGATGGCCACATTATGCATGTTCCTTGAACTTAGAGCTAGTTCAAATGAATTTCAAGACTACTTTGTTGCACGGAGATCTTACAAATCAGATCTATATGGAACAACTAGAGGGTTCTATAGTTCTTGCAAAAGAAAGTCTAGTGTGTGAGCTCAAGAAAAGTTTGTATGCACTTATATCTATACACTAAGAGATGCTCGAATTGCATATTGATATGCTTGATAATTTATGTTGATCATATATTGATTGTTGATAAGTCCTTAAAAGACGTCTTTCTTGAAGTTAAGGTTGAGCTAAAATTTGACATGAAAGATTTCAAAGATGCTAAACATATTCTTGGCATGTGCATTACTCCTTATGGGAGTACATAACAAAAGTACTTCATAGATTCAATATGCATGGTGGAAAGGCAAATGGTACACCATGGCCTACATATGTGAAGCTGAGAAAGAATTATTATCCCAAATCTTCTTGAACTTGATGTATTTGGACCTCCAATACTTCTATTTTCTTCATCCATGTATGATTCCTCTTTTTGCCATTGATTTCTCCATGGATTCCTTTTCTTGATTTCACAAAGGATGTATCTGATTGTTTTTGGCTTGACAAACAGACTCCATTGCCAACTAGCTCTAGGTGCATGTGTAAATCCTCAAGGACTGACTAGATAATTTTGAGAAAGAGTCCGAGGTGGCTCTAAATACGTGTTCGCCATGGGTGGTTGTCAAGGTATCACCTCTCATAGGGTTGGCCCCAGGTGGGAGTGTGTGAAGGGGATATTTTGAGCCCCTCACAATGTAGCTTATCTTTTTGGTTGGTATCGCAATTCTCCTCTATACTTCTCTATTCAAACCGAGTGTAAAAGAAAGGAAAGAAAACACAACACATGAAGAGCATAGAGCCAAACCTAAGATTGAGTCTATATTTGATCCAAACTTTGATATATTTCTATAAGCATATTGCAAGTGAATCCATGAAGGACCTAACCTAGAAAACCATGAAAAATGTTAGCCTATGCCTGATATGGAAAAAGAAAGGATAGCAATTTGCAAGTGAATGATTGAAGTGGGTTAAAAAACTACACAAAAGGTTCCTTGAGTTATCCCATTTTCATGCATTCCTAAAGATCACTTTTGAAAACTCTCGAGCCAAGGAGAGCTTTAGGAATTACCACATGAGGCTTCTGAGCTTGTAAGACCTAAACACCATGAAGTGCCCATATAGCCTCCTAATGTCGATATGACATATGAGGAAGAGATTCTATCTAGAAAGAGAGAGTCACATGCAAATGAAGTTATAGGAGGAAGCACAAGCAAGAAACTAGAGAGGCATGCAATGCCAATAACCTCCCTTTTGAGAGCTCCATTTTGAAGAACCACCAATGAACAATGATATCATTCTTTTAGAAACATCAATAAGATCTGATTTTGATTCTGACATAGTACCAAATCTTCATTCAGTATCAAGATATTTAAGCCCTTATGAGGAGAAGGCAGAGTTCCATAGGAATACAATGTTATGCTCTTTATAAGGATAACAAATGCAAGATGTTCATAGGAATTGCTTCAAAAGACACATCTCATAGCTATAAGGAGTTGGTGCAACAAATGCACACTCAACATGTTGAGAGAGAGATCACTTCAAGTATCATTCTAGTTCCTATAGGCAAAGATGGAGAATTTAGTGATGTTGATGAAGGAAACACCATTTTCCCGATCGAGTACAATGGCCATTGTTGATTGATGACCATTGTGATTATAGAATTAGGAGCTAGTGTAAGAATAGCCACCATAAAATTATGGGCTAAATGGGGAAAATGAACTCGAACACCAACACATATGAAATCAAAGTTGGAAGATATACATAGAAAAATACCATGTTGTTACTTATGGAATGTTGAATTATTAGGGTTTATTATTGATATATTAATGTGCTTTGTGTTTTGATATAGCAGTTGAAGGTTCCTGAGGGCATGGATGGGCATGGAATTATTTGGATGTATCTAGACACTATTAAGAAAATTTATATTTTTCATATGTCTTATAAATAAATAACCACGTAGAGGGTTCTTTCTATAAAGTCATAAAAATAGTGGTTAAGATAAGGATCATTATAGAGTGTGATTTTTCTAAGTAAAAGCTAAGGCTTTCCATAAAAGTGAGCAACTTTTTACTCACATGCCTGCTTTTCAAAGAAGCTACCCTCATCGTAACCTCTATATTGAATGTAATAAAAACTATACATACATGCACTCTGTAGACTCATCCAACAGAGTGTGTGAGGGACATCACACCCAATACTGTGTATTTTCTTGTCTATTACGCATCTTTGTTTTTGTGTGTTTTTAGATTTTATACTCCCTATTTATGCATGTCCATAAGACCTTGAAACAATGGTATTAGATCCTACATGTGCCACTATAGAGGCATTCAGATCCCTTCCATTTTAGCATCCAATTACTATCTGTTTGACATCTCATCGTTCTCTGATTCCAATTTGAATCCCTGTTTGTATTTCAAATTCCACTTCTATTTTAGGTTTCGATTTCGTTTTGTTTTTGTTTGTTGTTCTTGGTTTCAGTTTCAAGTTTCTCTTCCTGCTTTTTGTTTTTGTTTAAGTTTTGGTTTGTTAACCTGAACCTATAGTTTACACCTACATTTATACCTATGTTTACTCCTTTGCTTACTCCAAGGTTTCACAACGCATAGAGCTATGGCTTCCCTAGCACCCATCGCTTCCTTGGCCATTGGTTATGCATGAATGATGGAGGAGATGGTGGACACTTTCTGGAGATGAGATGGTGTTGCAAACTCCTGCTTCATACCAGCCAAAATTGAGTTGAGGAGTGCAAAGTAGACTTGTTGAGCTTTCCAGGAAGCACAAATAATCACCCAAGTATTTTGGAGTATGATCCTCAAATCATTGGATCAAAACAGATGAATAGGAGTTTGAACTATGAACCAAAATTTGCTATTTTGGTCACCACACCTGCTCAAAGAAATGAATAGTAATCCATCTCGGCTAGCGATTGAGTAAAATGCTTTTGGGCATATCTAGTTAACTGGGATAGCTAACATTTGCAAGTAATTTCACTTGAAATGACAGACTATACTCAAAGAATGATGCTTAGCAAGTTAAAGGTGCATCCTGACATTTTTGGGCTTCAACAATATGCAAAACAATGAGCATAGTTTTGAATATATCTTGAGATTTCTTAAGGCAGAGAAGATGAAACTTTATAGTAACAAAATAGACAATATGTTGAATGTATACCAACTTAAAGCACATTAAATGATCATGTATACACTGAGAACCAAGTCAAAGAAGTTTAATGTTCTATATGATAGTGGAAACCTATGGGTTCTTGGTCAGAGGAAACTTGATGATACAGGTCTTAAAGTTTTCCCCACTTATATCTATTTTGATCTAGTTATTTCTCTATCATCACAGATCATTCGGTTAGTTGTTGTACTAACAAGTTCACACTAACAAATTATATATCAATTATGTCATCAATCACGCAAACCATTACATTGGACAATTTCTTATGAAATTATCTCTTTAAAATTACCAACATAACAATGCACAAACTTTAATAAACATAGTTAACTATTCAGTGACTTCAATATACACATAGAAATAGATTAATTAGTCAAATAGACAATATAATTAAACAAGAACACACTCTCCCATGCCCAAAGCACCACTACCAAATAATAGTAGTAGTCTCTACAAATGGTCGATTCCTCATATTTCTCCATGAAAAGATATATGGTGCCTTGAATGGGTAGAATCCCTTTACATTTCGGTACTACTGATGATTGGGAGTGAGAAAGGAATATTACAAAACGTCAGTGCAGCCTAACACTTTTTTTTATGCATGAGTAAATGCATTTAATCAAATGAATGCTATTATGTCAAGTTTTCTTTGGACTATCTCAAAAGTTATGGAAACGCTAAGAGAGGAGATACACCATTCAATAGGGCATGGGGCAAGGAAAAAAGTTGAGAGTCTCTTCACAAGGTGCAAATGAAAAGGAAAGTTTGAAAGTAAGTTAAGAATTCTCAAAACTATGTTCTTTCCTAATTTTGATGATGTGATATGCATTATGTGCATGATAGAGTTGGAAGCTAAACATTATGTGGCTAAATATCTTATGCACAAAGAACGGCTTTACATGCTAGCAAATGAATTTTTAAGAGCATGATTTCGTTTTTAAAAGTTTATTTTTCAAAAACAAAGGAAATATTTGCATGGCTATAGAGATCCAATCCCTTTATAATATAGGGCATGGTTTTGGAAGTACATGCACATTCATGCACCTAACTAAGTAAGCGTCTAGAAGGATCGGAAGACACTAGATGGCCCAAGCCTACATCACAACAATGGAAGCACTCCAACAAAGTCAAAGGATGGATGAAGCTTAATTTTTGAATAAATATCTACATCCTTTTTCTTCTCCTTGCAAACCATAGAACATGCAATGCATGTTATAGAAGATATGAACTTGGAAGTGGATTCATAGATTCTCGTGACCTAATTTTATTTGCCACATACCCAATCTATCATAAACATGAGTTTTACTATGCATCAAGTTCATATGATTTTGGAAATGAAAGACTAGTTGTGCATAACTTGCAAATCATAGTCATAACCCAAGTGAAATGCATCGAAAATATTTTTTCACAGCACTACCAATAAAGGTGTAATTTTTTTGACATACATTAAGTATGCATATGAAATTTATTACATGGGATAAGAGGGAAACTAAAGTTATTTATAATTAAGTTGATTTTCTTTTTCACAAATTATAAGAATGGTGGTTATGGGGCCAATCGACCATGCTAAACCATCAAATTCCTAAAGTTTGTTGAAATAAATTTAAGCAACTTTATATCAATGGAACTTTCTAATATTGAAGTCCCTCTTATGGAATGTTGAACTCCATAAAATTAATGGCATTCATGATTAGCAAGGCCAAGGAATTAAAGTAAAAGGCATGAAATCTCTTCTTAGACCAAGACAGAATAGTGGTAGCATAGAGGGATTCTTACTAAAGCTTTAAAGGAAGAAGAAAATATTCATTGTGATTGAATTCCCTATGAGTGATAATCAGTTAAAATTCACTCAACTAACGATGAAAGGATGATAAAGATATCATCTTTTCAAAGTATCAAGTTTTCCTTTCAAGTAAGTTCTTTATTTGAGAGTTGGAGCTTTAGAAAACTCTTCCAAGAAAATTCAAGGCCCAACGAAAAGGTAAAATGCAAGGGTTGTAACAAACCCTAACACTACAACATATGAGGGGCATAATGAGCCCCTATACTAGTGCAAATACATAGGATATTTTTGCCCTGACATCGGTATAAACACTGATATGCATGCTGATACAATAGCACATATATTAGTGTCAGCATAGTTGTCAGTATAAATGTCAGTATAGGAATCAATATAAGTGTTAGTAAACTGCAAGTAGCATCATTATTAGGCTTGGTATACCACCTAATGCATCATGTGTTGAATTCACTATGAGCTAACTACATGGTGCCTAGGTGCTTGTTGGTACTCATGATAGATCAACTCTGTGATGTAAATTTTTTGATCCTCGACATGTTCACTCCATTTCACGATGAGAGAGTATCCAAACTTGGGGTACTTTGTTGTACTTATGTGTACTTTTTTTTTCCCTAAAACGATCTATACATAGTTAGTATCTTGTCTTCTTCTAGCAACAAAAGCTATTGTAATCTTCTATTTTAATTAAGACACAAAGGCTTTCAGTGTATGGTTATTTATCCTTTCTCTCTAATCTCCTCCGGCAAATATTCAAGCTCCTTTCAACTAAAGAATCCCCCAACATAATGTAAGCATTAAAATTATTTAGATTGAAGTGAAAGTGTAAATGAGATGGTATATTAGGACATCTAAGATAACACTGCCATTGAAGTGGACTCAATGGTATGGAACACCACATTTATGGGTTCTTGAACCTTGGAATTAGGAATAAAGGTTCAATAATCTTAGAAGAAGTAAATTGGAAAGATCTTAATATTTCTTTTGATTGGTGGGCTAAATGAATTAGATAGATAAACTATTTAAAGCTCTACTAAGAGTAGTTGAAAGAGTGCCAATTTTCACTATGCGCACAAGTAGTTTTTGAGGATGAAAACTCTTTAGTAGAGGGGAAAGTCCCCAACTCCCAAACTCTTATGCTCCATGAAAATGAAATAAGGTATCACAAGGTGAAGAATATGCAAGGAAGTGCAATGTAAGTGATGAAGGGGAGGTCATAGAGTACATAGATGAGGCTTTCAAAGACTACTTTGGGTATTCCAATTGTGCTAGCACCATAGAAGGAGGAGACTAAGTGGGAGATTGATAAGAAATGATTGGACTCTAGCCCAGAAAAGAGGGAGCAGGTTCTCACACATGTTTAAAATTAGCACATCCTATTCAAAACTAAGTAATGGTTGTTTTTTTTTTTAAATAATGATGGTTTGTTTCACAGAACTTGGAACCATAATACATCATATGGGAGGTACATAATAAGAGAATACATACTCATATGCGTAAGGAACCATTAAAGAATGAAATATATGCAATTCACTCCATATGGTGTTGGCTTCAAATGCCCATCATAGCTTGACTTCATAACCGCCCAAGGTCGCCATAACATCCATCACATCCTTCGGAAATTTTTATTCCATCATCATATATGTCTCCTTATGTGGATGAAGAATAAGCATTGACATTGAAAGTTCACCATGGTATCCTAGAACACTATGAAACAACCGCACATTTCCAAACTCAAAGTAACATGAAGAAATAAGAAAAGAAGACATTCCTAGCAGATGGATGGTTTAACATATAAACAAGAATATGGAAAAGTTAAAGACAATTGTCAAATCCTAACTTTCAACCTCCTCTAATGCACAAGCCCAACCATTACCTAACATCACAAAGGCAACAATGTCGGGATACACAATGTAGTCTTGTGGTTGTTGATGATGAGTGCAATTGATCATATTTTGTAAAAGTGTGATGATAGTACTGTAAGTGGAATTCTGTATTGCATTTTTGTTAAACAATGTGGCAAATAAATAAGCACCATGTTGGCAAAGTCTCAAAGTGGTATTCTGTATTGCATTTTTGTTAAACAATGTGGCCAATAAATAAGCACCATGTTGGCAAAGAGAGTTGAGACTGATGAACTTATGGAGATGGAATCGAGCGCACATATGGCATCATCATTCAATGATCGCGGCCAGACAAAAAGAAGCGGAAAATTTGACTATAAGGATCAATTGACAACCATGGTGAATAAGAAATTGAGGCGGATGCCCAATGACATTGTCTTGAAAGCGATTTTTGAATGATTTATTTTGGATCCTGAATCCTCACAAAAGGTATTCCGACAACTCCAAAAAGTGTCAATGCTTAAACCCTCATTATGTATCATCGGCAAAAAGTCTCATGATCATCTGATCTTTGTTGAGAGGTAGATGGAGGCCTTATCCAATTAATTCTTGTATATAGCTTACCTCCTTCAATGGAGTTCTTCTATTCCATACCTAGGATCCTAGGTTATGGGATTTATTGTGACCTATCTAGTCTAGTTATTCATACCTATCAGTCTCGGGTTGTGAGACTCTTTTTATTACTTATATATTCTTGTATTGTATCCGTTGCCAGAGTAATCTTCTCATAAGAAGTATATTTTGAAAATCTTGTCCAATCCAGTCAAAGGGCACATTCTATTGCCCCCTTCACACCCTCCTACTTCCGCACCAACTATAGGCATCCATAGGTAACGAATACTCTGTCTGAACTATGAATGTTATCCAGTATAGCTTTCTAAAGATAAATCAAGTATTGGGTTAAACATTTGAGTGACATTGAGTAGTTTGCATAATAGTGAATGTAGGTGACTCTCTAGTGAATGAGTTAGTCTGTTTTGGTGGAATACTTTGTCTAAATGGAAAAAAGCATTTTGAGTAAGATAAAATGATTTAGGAGTGTCTTAGTGCATACTAGATCTTAAGTTCATTCTCTTTTTTGCATACTAGATTTTTAGTTCATCGCGTTCTCATCCACTCCATGCGCCGCCGACATGGAGATCTTACTTTGCTTTTTATGCGATGTGACGTTTGAATGAGAATTATATCTTACTTTTCACAATATACACTAATATCCACTAAGATACACTAATGTGACCGCAACTCAAGCCAAGTGAAGTGGCATACACAAAGGAATTGAAAGGCCAAGCAAGGAAAGAAGGGAGAAGAAAACATAAAGAGACAAGAAAGATAGGAGTAAGCAAGGAGGCAGGGAGTGTAGATAGTGCAAAGTGTGCAAAGAGTTTGTAGTGTCAAAAGAACGAGAGAGCCAAGGATTGTGAAGAGATTATTCTATGATCAAGGAGGTGTGTAGTCGAAGTGATCAACAAGACTTCAACCTTATTGGAGGTTTGAGTGCAAGGGGTTCACAAGAGCAAGCCACACACAAAGTTTGTCTGCACAAGTACTTTGGGTACTTTCTTGTACTTTTCTGTACTTTTTGTCCTAAAAGGATCTACACATAGTTATTATTTTGTCTTATTCTAGCAACAAAAGCTATTGTGATATTGTATATTAATAAAGACAAAAAAACTTGTAGTGCACATTTCTTTGTCCTTTCTCTCTACTCTTCTCTCGCAAATACTCAATCCACTATGAACTAAAAAATCCCCCAACATAAGGTAATTGTTAAAATTATCTACATTGAAGTGAAAGTGTAAGCTAGATTGTATGGGACATCTAAGTACAAGTGAAGTGGATTTGGTGCTATGGAATGCCAAATTTATGGGTTGTCAAAGCTTGAAATTAAGGATATATGTTCAATAATCTTGGAAGAAATAAATCGAAAAGATCTTAATAGTTCTTTAATTGGTGGGCTAAAGGAATAAGCTAGAGAAAATTTTTCAAACTCTAGTAAAGATACATTGAAAGTGCGAAGTTCATTGTGCCCAAAGGTAACTTTTGAGGTGATGAAATTATAATATCTGGTAGATGAAATTATAACAAAGGTGATGGAGAATGAAGAGGTTTGAGGATGAATGAGGTAAGGGTAATGAGTGAGGTGGGCCCCAGAAACAGATGATGGCAAGTGAGGGGATCTCCAATCTCACCTTCCCAGCCGTTTGCTAGCTAGATGATTAACCAAAAATACAAAAATAGCTATTAAAAAATATTCTCTCTTTTGGGGATGGAGAGTACAAAGGAGGATTGGATGTTCAATTGGAGGCATAGAGAGGTGGAGGTGATGGACTATGCAATAGACATGCACATGTACATATGTATGTATGTATGTATGCATGCATGCATGTATGTAAGTTGGAGAGGGGGCAGCTCGACCGAATCCTGTAGGAGAGTGGGTACTGAGTGGTGACCTGTTGTGGCATGCCAGGGTTCCAATGCTTCCATCAACCTCCATGTTGTCTTATTCTGCATCACATCACCCTTTTGCTTGTTTATGGTCATCTTGATCTTGAATTAGGATTTTATTTTTCAATAAAATTGTTGTTGGACACAAGGTTTAGAGTTTGTCAAAGTTGCATTTCTCATGTATATTTAGCTGCAGTTTTCTTCCATGCTTGCCTCCACATACTTTTCTCGATCTTTGACATAATACATTTTCCTTTGCTTCCACTTACCCATTAACATTTTTTTATCTCCGTAATACACATAATGGCTATTAAATACACACATACCATGGATGCTTTCTCACATCTTAACTCTCTAAGGAGATTATGATGATCAGTGCATTGAACACCAATGAGATGTTGGTTGGTTCTTTATCCAATTATACTCATCCCTCAAATGTTTCCCTTCCCAAGGTTATTTCTAAACGTCTATGAAGAGAGATTCTTGTAGACAATATGAACAAAACTCTGGACATTGTGCGAGAAGATAGCAAATAAAATGTTTACATTCCATTATAGAGCATTTGTTTTGTACATTCTTAGGTAAAACTTTCTGGGGTTGTGAAAATTAATCAATAGTTAGGCTCTTGCTTCCAACATCATGCAATGGAGCAAATCTAATTTTTTTGGGAAATCATTCTGAAGACCGCTGCAGATCATGGTATGTTGATCGATCGTTGTGCAATTCCTTTATTTAGTGGATTACTTTATGCTTTCTGATGAAAGCCTATTTTCCATATAAGAGAGGAATTGCTTGGACCATGTCCTGATTGGGTGACTTGGTCCTTCCATGTTATGTAGAGGAACAATGTTGTTGAGATCAGCAGTTAATTGGGGAAAGTATTGTACATCCCTGTTTCATGGCCCCTGATAGGCATCATTTGTGTTGTGCTGTTGCAGTAGATAAAGTGGGTGAGACCTTGGTTCATTTGAAATGGGGCAATATGATTGGTGCATCTATACATTGTGGGAGATTGGGAACTTCTCCAGATCTTGTCCAAACTTACAAGTGAAGGAATGCCAATAATTCCATCATATCCTGGTAGCAACATATAAGTGCCTTGTGAGCGCAAATCTCACATTGCAGTTCCATCTCCGGTTACAAAGAATCAGAATCCTAAGCCTCCTAAGAATGCTCCTTTTGTGAACAAAACTAAGCATATTCCATAATATTTAGGTTTCCATATTTCATGTTACTTTGCTTGCTGATCACCAATCTCCATCTAAATTTGTGTACCTTAGTAATAAGGCTAAGAAACTCAGTGCTTTGTGTACCCAGCCCACAAGATATTGTGCACATCAGTTACCTCCACCTTGTGTGGATGATTATGTAGTATGGTTTGTTGTAAGGATGTTTAATATATGATAGCATGTTCACTACACTACACTGCTTGCTTCTAGAGTTTCTTGTATGACAATTTTAACATGATGATGATGGTAATTGATTTCGATAAAGTTTTGGAATTCATGTGCAATGTTGTTATACGGTTTAGTTTTAGTAGAAATATCTCCCATTATATTTTTTTCATGTGCCAAGAAGCTTGCACTTTTGTTTTGGTACATCCTAATCGCACCGACTCCATCAATAAAAGTGAGGGTACCTTCCAATTCCTTTGCCTTTTGCTATTTATCGTTCAATAAGGCAAGGGTAACTTCTAATCCCTTTGCCTTATGCGATTGCTATCTTTTTTTTTGTTTGTTTAGTAGACATGCCATGGAAGGGGCACTTCGTACTTTGCACTTCGGCAATCATATTATTTTTATGGTAGGCTTGATAGATGATATGATAGAATTTATGGAGGTGCTAGATTCATCTATGAATCTTTGCATTGTGATTTTGGATTTTTTTGAACATGCTTTTGGGCCTTGTATAATGATTAAAAAATCAAAATTGTTTTGTACTATGCACCTATTTCCCATGGAATGGAATGGGAATTTGTGAAGGTTAGATGTTTATGCATCTTGGGCATCCCCTCGGTATTCATGATACACATGATCAGTATGGACGATTGATTTTGGAAAGAGCGTGAGCTAAGTTAACATGTTGGAGGTTAAGACATTAGCCTTTGCACTATCCAATATGACATGTAGAGAGTATTCTACAAACGTACATTATTACTTGCCTCCTTCATTTGAAAAATGTTTCCCCACCTCTTTTGCTTTATCGCTAAATTCATCTTTATGGAAAATACAGACAATAAAACTTGTAATGGGTTGTGGTTGGGGCCTTGTGATACAATTTCATGTTGGAGGTGATCTAGGTATTATAGGCCTTAATGGTTCTTGTGCATACTCAACATTGCACATGGATACACACGATTCTTTCCCCTCCAAAGATGGGTATTGCCAATGCCCAAGCTTATAGACAATGACATTGAGTATCTAAAGTCAAATGGGAAGTTGATATTTGGATTAAGATCCTTTTGTATGACTCCTCGAGAATTAGATAAAATGCTATTTCATTTACAAATTGCTAATGGAGAATTCTTTATTTGCTTTAGTGGAAAAAGGAGAACTTCGTCCATAGGTTATTCATTGTTTTTATTAATGATGAACATTAATTACCTTTTTGGTTGCTCGATGATAATCTAGTATTGGCTCTACATACCTACATGTATGGGTTACATGGTGTGTGAAATATGAACAATTCCTACCTACATGTATGGGTTATGTTTCGAATGAAACATGAGTAATTCACACATGCACCCACTTCTTTGCTGATTCATTGTGAGAAAGATTGGAGTGTCTGCTAATATATTTAGGTTGTGATGTGTGTGAACACTCTAGAACTATCGGGGCACTTTTTTCCCTCTTTAGGAAGTTTTTCCCCTTGGCTTGTATATATGCCTATAGCCCTAACAGGTCACATGTCTATGTACATTCTTGCGTAATACATTCAGTGTTGTGTGTTGTGCTCCAAGCTTCTTCTTCCTTGTGTTGTTTGCGTGCTTCAGTAGACCTCGAACTCCAACAATTGGTATCAGAGGAGGTGGCTGCTTCATCTAGGGCGTCGTCAACACCCCTCCAGTCACATTCTCAAAATTGCACAAAATTTTTGGTGAATATACTCATGGTGATTAGGAGATCAAAATAGCTTTGTTTTATGGTGCCGAAATCCTGATCTGAGCTTGTTTCGGCCTCTGAACACACTACCATAGTGCTTGTGCAGGCAATTTGATCTTTTTGTGCCAAAGATATATACAGGTTTTGGTTCGTTAGTATAAGCACCTCAAAGTTTGCTATAGGTTTAGCGGAACTCGTCAGAATAGTTCTTTTCAACTTTTTCAGATATAGTCATTTTTCTGCATCAGGGTATTTTAGTCAGTGGCCATGGATGAAAGTAGTGATGTATTCTATATGTTGGTTGTTGAGGATAAGTTGGGCGTTACCAATTATCCATTGTGGGCTTATATGATATGCCATGTATTGGTTGCAAAAGGACTGTGGAATATTGTGCATGGTGTTGAAAAACATCCTGTTTCACTTGCAAAAACAGTTGCTGAAGGTGATGCAGATGGTGTTGAAGATGGTAATATTCTTCATGTTCCTATTCCTTTTGTGGTTCCTTCTCCACCTACTGTAGAGAAAAATCATTTGGATGGCAGAGATGCTCACGCACATGCATTGATAGCCTTGTCTGTCAAACATGCCATTATTCCTCACATTCGCTCATGCAGAACAGCTAAGGATACTTGGGAAACACTTACCACTTTATACCAGGCATGGAATGAGGCTCGTGTTACTTACCTCTAAAAAACAGTTGGAGAGTGTGAGCACATGAATGAAGGAGATTCCATGGACAATTTTCTAACAAAGATCAAAGATTTGAAGGAACAATTGATTTCTACTAATGTAGTCTTGCCTGGCATTTTACTTGTGAAGACTATTCTGAGTGGTCTTCCCGATTCATATCAAAGTTTTGCTTCTACTCTTTGTTTGATGATGAAAGGCAATCAAGATGCCTTAACATTTGAGGAGTTAGTCTTTGTTCTATTGCTGAAGATCAATCTAGGTAGAATAGGTGCATTATGCATGTTGCAGATCAAGCTTTCCTGGCTAGTCAGAAGGGCAAAGGTAAATGGAGTTCCTCTACTAGTAAGCAAAAATCTGCTAAATTTGCACAATCAAAGAAGGAAGATAAAGACGAGAAGAAAACAGAAAAGAAGAAATTGTTTTGCAAATAGTGTAAAGGAAATGATCATGTTATCAAAAGCTCTCCAAAATTGGTTGTTAAAGAGGCAAGGAAGAAAGAGGTTGGAATGGTTGTTGCAGAGGCCTCTACACCCAAAACAGAGTCTGCTAATCTTACACAAAATGAAGAATGGGCATTTACTATTGTTTGTAGTTTTGACCCAAATATTTGTAGTAGACTCAGATGTTTGGTACTTTGATAGTGGAGCAACCAAACATATTACCTCGCAGCGTAGTTTCGTCACTTCACTTGAGCTGTCCCTACAGGGAATACTCTCACATGCGATAAACCCTCTTATCCTATTATGGGAGTTGGCAAGATCATTCTGACTATTGCTAATGATAGTTTTTTACATTGTTAGATGCTTTATTTATGCTAGGGATCAAGAAAAAACTATTATGAGTTTTAGCATTAGCCAAAATTGCTTTGGTCGTGAAATTTGTTGATGACAGATGTACAATTCATGATCTATCAAATGGAGACATCATTATTGCTTTTGGCATCTTATGTTGTGAGCTATATAAGCTCATAGATTATGCAAAATTTGTGAATGATTCAACATGTGTAGTTCAAGGTTCTCAGACTATGTCAAATGCAAAGCTTTGGCATGCACACTTTGGTCATCTGAATTTTTCTAGTTTGCTACACCTGCAAAAATTGAAATGGTGTCCTCTTTACCCAAACTTGAGGCACTTGGTAAACATGTATGTGAAGGCTGTGTTTTGGGCAAAATGCAGCGTTCGTCATTCCCAAAAGATGGTTCAATTCGAGCTACTAAGAAATTGAACCTTGTTCACAATGATATTTGTGGTCCTATGTAGACACCCTCGTTTGGAAACTATCTTTACTTCGTGACTTTCATTCATGATTTTTCCAAGCATGCATGGGTATATCCATTGAAAGCAAAGTCCAAAGTGTTTATGTGCTTTGAATAGTTTTTGGTTTTGGCTGAAAATGTGTCAACAGGTAAAATGGGCAACCTCCATTCTGATCAAGGGGGGGGAATATATGTCTTCTGACTTTAATGCATTTTTGTCTTAATGTGGGATAGAACATCAGTGTACAGTGTCATTTACATCTCAACAAAATGGAGTTGTTGAACGAAAGAATAGGTCACTCATGGAGACGGTGAGGTGTATGGTCAAGATTCAGGCTTTACCACATAGTTTCTAGCTTGAGGCTGTTATGTGTGCAACATATGTACTTAACAGGTGTCCCACTAAATCATTGGAGTCTATTACTCCATATGAGGCTTGGCATGGTTGTAAGCCATCTGTTCCTCACCTGCATGTTTTTGGTTGTCTTGCATATGCATTAGTGCCTGAACAACAACAAAGGAAATTGGATGATAAAGCAGTAAAATGTTTTTTTTTTGGTACAGTTCTGAAAGCAAAGGCTATTTTCTCTATCATCCACAGACTAAAAAATTTTTCATTAGATGTGATGTTTTTGTGGAAGATGCTGTTGATATATTTAGGTAGTGATGTGTGTGAACACTCTAGGACCGCCGGGGCACTTTTTTCCCTCTTTAGGAGGTTTTTTTCCCCCGGCTTGTATATACGCCTATTGCCCTAATGGGCTACTTATCTTTGTACATTCTCTAGTAATACATTCAGTCTTGTGTGTTGTGCTCCAAGCTTCTTCTTCTTCCTTGTGCTGTTCGCGTGCTTCCGCAGACGTCTATCTCCAACAATTGGTATCAGAGCAGGTCGTCGCTTCTTCTAGGGCACCGTCGACACTCCTCCGTTTGCAGTCTCAGATTCGCACGAAATTTGGTGAGCATACTCAGGGCACGTTTCGGCCTTCGAATGCACTATCGCAGCGCTTGTGCAGGCTATTTTGTCCTTTTGTGCCAAAGGTATATACCAGTTTCTATTCGCCAGTTTAAGCGTCTCGAAGTCTGCTACAGGTCTAGCAGAACTCGTCTGGGCAGTTCTGTTCAACTTTTTGAGATACAGTCAATTTTGTGCATCAAGGTATTTTAGTCACCGGCCATGGCTGAAAGCAGTGATGTATTCCATATGTTGGCTGTTGAGGATAAGTTGGATGGTACCAACTACCCATTATGGTCTTATATGATGCGACATGTACTGGTTGCAAAAGGATTGTGGAACATTGTGCAGGGTGTTGAAAGACGTCCTGTTACACCTGTAACGACAGGTACTGCAAATACAGGTGTTGAAGCTGATGAAGATGGTGTCGAAGATGATATTTCGCAGATTCCTGTTCGTGCTGCTGTTTCTGTTGCACCTACTGCAGAGCAGATTCGTTGGGATGGCAGAGATGCCCAGGCACATGCATTGATAGCCTTGTCTATCAAACGTGCCATTATTCCTCACATTCGCTCTTGTAGAACAGCAAAGGATGCTTGGGATACACTTACCACTTTGTACCAGGCTAGGAATGAGGCTCGTGTTGCTTACCTCCGAAAACAGTTGGAGAGTGAGCACATGAATGAAGGTGATTCTATGGACAGTTTTCTTACAAAGATCAAAGACCTGAAGGAACAATTGATTTCTATTGATGAGGTTATACCAGATAGCTCACTTGTGCAGACCGTTCTGAATGGTCTTCCTGATTCATATCAGAGTTTTGCCTCTACTCTTTGGTTGATGATGAAAGGCAATCCAAATGCCTTGTCATTTGAGGAATTAGTCTCTGTTCTGTTGCAGGAAGATCAGTCCAGGCAGAACAGGTCCATTATGCGTGTTGCAGATCAAGCTTTCCTGGCTAGTCAGAAGGGCAAAGGAAAATGGAGCTCTTCTACTAGTAAGCAGAAATCTGCAAATGCTGCACAATCGAAGAACCAGGATAAAGATGAAAAGAAATCAGAAAAGCAGAAATTGTTCTGCAAGTACTGTAAAGGAAATGATCATATTATAAAGAACTGTCCAAAACTGGCTGCTAAAGAGGCAAAGAAGAAAGAGGCTGGAATGGTTGTTGCAGAGGCCTCTACACCAAAAACAGAGTCTGCAAATCTTGTGCAGGAAGAAGAATGGGCGTTTACTACTGTCTGCAGTTTTGACCCATCTTCTCATGATCAGTGCATGTCTGCAGTAGACTCAGATGTTTGGTACTTTGACAGTGGGGCGACCAAACATATTACCTCGCAGCGCAGTTTCTTCTCTTCACTCGAGCCTGCCCCTACAAGGAATACTGTCACATGCGCCAATAACTCCTCTTATCTTGTTATGGGAGTTGGTAAGATCATTCTGACTACTGCTGATGGTAGTTCTTTCACTTTGTCAGATGCTTTATTTGTGCCAGGGATCAAAAAGAACCTGTTATCAGTTTCTGCATTAGCCAAGATTCGCTTGGTTGTGAAATTCGTTGATGATAGGTGTACAGTCCATGATCTCTCAAATGGCGATGTGATTATTGCTTCTGGCATTTTATGTCGTGGGCTGTATAAGCTCATAGACTATGAAAGATCTGTGAATGATTCGGCATGTGCAGTTCATGATTCTCAGGCTATGTCAGATGCAAAGCTTTGGCATGCACGATTTGGTCATCTGAATTTTGCTAGTTTGTTACGCCTGCAGAAATCTGAAATGGTGTCCTCTTTGCCCAAACTTGAGGCACCTGGAAAACATGTTTGTGAAGGCTGTATTTTGGGCAAAATGCAGTGTTCTTCCATTCCAAAAGATGGTTCAGTTCGGGCTACGCAGAAATTGCAGCTTGTACATAGTGATGTCTGTGGTCCTATGCAGACACCCTCTTTTGGAAATTACCTTTACTTCGTGACTTTCATTGATGATTTTTCCAGGCATGCATGGGTATATCCACTCAAAGCAAAGTCCGAAGTGTTCATATGCTTCAAACAGTTTTTAGTTTTGGCTGAAAATCTGTCAGCATGTAAAATGGGCACCCTCCGTTCTGATCGAGGGGGGGAATATATGTCTTCAGATTTTAATGCATTTTTGGCTGAACGTGGGATAAAACACCAGTGTACAGTGCCGTATACACCTCAACAGAATGGAGTTGCTGAACGAAAGAATAGGTCACTCATGGAGATGGCGAGGTGCATGGTCAAAAGTCAGGCTTTACCACATAGTTTCTGGCTTGAGGCTGTCATGTGTGCAGCATATGTACTGAACAGGTGTCCCACTAAAGCGTTGCAATCTATCACTCCATATGAGGCTTGGCATGACCGCAAGCCATCTGTTGCTCATCTGCGTGTTTTTGGTTGTTTGGCATATGCATTAGTGCCTGAACAACATCGCAGAAAATTGGATGATAAGGCAATAAAATGTATTTTTGTTGGGTACAGTTCTGAAAGTAAAGGCTATCGTCTGTATCATCCATAGACTAAACGCATTCTGGTTAGCCGTGATGTTGTCTTTGTGGAAGATGCTATTCAGCCATTGCTTTCATGTACTAAGGAGACATCTGTTAGCTCCAAAGACATGTATGATACTTTGATGCCTCTTTTTACAGGTGGATAGGCTAGTGCTGGTCCTAATGAGGCAACTTCTCAACCTTTGCAGGTATCATATGATGATGCAGATCATTCCATTTCTGATGCAGATTTACATGATGCACTTGTTGATGAGAGAGTTGATATTGAGCAGGCAAAAACTATGCCAAAATGGCTGGTGCAGACTTTGCGTGACAGCAAATTAGATGCAACTTTGTCATATCGTACTCGTTCAGGATCTCATAGTGCCTCCTTTGCATCAGATTGCTATGCGATGGCTGCATCTAGTCTCTGTGATGAGAATGAGCCTGTTTCTTTTGATGAAGCACAAAATTCAAAAAATTGGATGGCTGCTATGGAATCTGAATATGATGCTATAATGAAGAATGGTACATGGTCTTTATGTGACTTGCCTCCTGGCAAAAAGGCCATTGGCACTAAGTGGGTATACAAGCTGAAGCATAAACCTGATGGTACAGTTGACAGGTATAAGTTTAGGCTTGTTGCAAAGGGTTATGCACAGGAAAGAGGCATTGATTTTGATGAGACCTTTGCACCTACATGCCGTATGACTACTGTTCACAGCATTTGTGCACTTGCAGCCCATCATGGTTGGAATGTACATCAGTTGGACATTAAAACAACATTTTTGAATGGTGACTTGCATGAAGAAGTGTATGTTTTTCAGCCTCGTGGCTTTGTGCAGAAAGGGCATGAAAACCAGGTTTGCAGGTTAAAGAAGGCATTATATGGTTTAAAGCAAGCACCACGTGCTTGGTATGAGAAGATACATGCCTATCTGATTGCACATGGTTTTGAGAATAGTCCAACTGAAAGCACCTTATATGTTAAGCGTGCTAATGATGTGCTTCTGATCATTGTTGTCTATGTTGATGACATGCTGCTCACTGGTACTATTGAGACACATATTGCTGATTTTAAGGCTGATTTGCATGCCTCATTTGAGATGTCTGATTTGGGGCATTTGCATCACTATTTGGGCATTCAGTTTATGCATGTTGATGGTGGAATGGCTTTGTGTCAAACAAAATATATAGACACATTATTGCAGCGTTTTGGCCTTGAAGACTATAAGCCTATTGCCACTCCTATGGAGACAGGTTTACAATTGAGTCTTCATGATGCTGGAGATGCATTTGATGCTGTTCTCTATCAGCAGGCTGTTGGATGCTTGATTTACTTATGCATTACTCGACCAGATATTCAGTTTGTTGTCTCACAGATGAGCAGGTTTATGCATTGCCCAGGAGTCACGCATTGGAAAGCGGTTAAGCGCATCTTTCGCTACTTGAGTGGTACTCGGCCACTTTGGTTGTTTTATCCCAAGGGGGGATCACTACCGCCAGATTTGCATGCTTTTTCTGACTCAGATTGGGCTGGTTGCTATGACACTCGTGTGTCCACCAGTGGTTTTTGCTTCATGCTTGGTAGCTCATGTATATCTTGGTTGAGCAAGAAGCAGCCTACTGTGGCCACTTCCAGTTGTGAGGCTGAGTATAGGGCAGCTTTCACAGCTACTGTTGAGTGTGTGTGGCTCAGACGCCTTATGGCTGATTTGGGTGTTGGCCAGTCTTCTGCCACCACCATCTTCACTGACAGTCAGAGCGCATTGGCAGTTGCGAGGAACCCTGTGTTCCATGCTCGCACTAAGCACATTGAGGTGCATTATCACTATGTCAGGGAGAGGTTCTCTGCTGGGGAGATCAGCTTGGCATATGTGCCCACGCAGGAGAACATTGCAGACCTTTTCACGAAGGCTCTGCCTAGGGAGAAGTTTGAAGCTTTTCGCAAAGCTTTGGGCTTACTTCCTTTTGTGGAGTGATTTCCACATAGCTTGGCACTTCCTTATACATGAGTGCCAGCTCCTTGTTCACCACATCACTCCGAGGGGGGATTTGTTGATATATTTAGGTAGTGATGTGTGTGAACACTCTAGGACCACCGGGGCACTTTTTTCCCTCTTTAGGAGGTTTTTTTCCCCCGGCTTGTATATATGCCTATTGCCCTAATGGGCTACTTATCTTTGTACATTCTCTAGTAATACATTCAGTCTTGTGTGTTGTGCTCCAAGCTTCTTCTTCTTCCTTGTGCTGTTCGCGTGCTTTCGCAGACGTCTATCTCCAACAGATGCTATTCAACCATTACTTTCATGTATTAAGGAGACATTTATTAGCTCCAAAGACATGTATGATCTTTGCTTCCTCATTTACAGGTGGATAGTCTAGTGTTGGACCTAATGAGGAAACTTCTCAGCCTTTATAGGTTTCATGTGATGATGCAGATCATTCCATTTCTAATGCATGTTTACATGATGCACTTGTTGATGAGGGAGTTGATATTTAGGAGGCAAAAACTATGCCAAAATGGCTAGTGCAAACTTTGCGTGACAACAAATTAGATGCACCTATGTCATATCGTACTTGTTCAAGATCTCGTAGTGCCTCTTTTGCATTTGATTGCTATGCTATCGCTACCTCTAGTCTCCCTGATGAGAATCAGTCTGTTTTGTTTGATGAAGCACAAAATTCAAAAAATTGCATGGTTGCTATGCAATCTGAATATGATGCTATAATGAGGAATGGTACCTAGCCTTTTTGTGACTTGCCTCTTGGCAAGAAGAACATTGGAACTAAGTGGGTATACAAGATAAAGCATAAGCCTGATGGAACAGTTGACTGGTATAAGGCTAGGCTTATTTCAGAGGGTTATGCTCAAGAAAGAGGCATTCATTTTGATGAGACCTTTGCTTCTACTTGTCGAATGACTATAGTTGATAGCATCTATGCACTTGTAGCTCATCATGGTTGGAATGTACATCAGTTGGACATTGAAACTACATTTCTGAATGGTGATTTGCATGAAGAAGTGTATGTTTTTCAGCTCTGTGGCTTTGTGCAGAAAGGGCATGAAAACTAGGTGTGCAAGAAGGCATTATATAGTTTAAAGCAAGCGCCACGTGCTTGGTATGAAAAAATACATGCCTATCTGATTGCACATGGTTTTGAGAACAGTCCAATTGAAAGCACCTTACATGTTAAGCATGCAAATGATGTGCTTCTGATCATTGTTGTGTATGTTGATGACATTCTGCTCATTAGTCTCATAAGAAGCATATTGCTGATTTGCATGCTTCATTTGCGATATCTGATTTGGGGCATTTGCATCATTATTTGGACATTCAATTTATGCAAGTTGATGGTAGAATAACTTTGTGTCAAACAAAATATATTGACACATTATTGCAATGTTTTGGCCTTGAAGACTGTAAACCTATTGCCACTCCTATGGAGACAGGTTTACGATTGACTCTTCATGATGTTGGAGATGCATTTGATGTTGTTCTCTATCAATAGGCTATTGGATGCTTAATTTACTTATGCATTACTCGGTCATATATTCAGTCTGCTATCTCACAAATGAGTAGGTTTATGCATTGCCCATGTGTCAATCATTGGCAGGTGGTTAAGTGCATCTTTCGCTACTTGAGTGGTACCCGGATACTTGGATTGTTTTATCTCAAGGGGGGATCACTATCACCACATTTATATGCTTTTTCTGACTCTGATTAGGCTAGTTGCTATGAAACTCATGTCTCCACCAATGGTTTTTGCTTCATGCTCATGCATATCTTGGTTGAGCAAGAAGTAGCCTACTGTGGCCACTTCCAATTGTGAGGTTGAGTACAGGGCAGCTTTCACAAGGACTGTTGAGTGTGTGTGGCTCATATGCCTTATGGTTGATTTGGGTGTTGGTCACTCTTTTGCCACCACCATCTTTACTGATAGTCAGAGCACACTGGCATTTTCGAATGTTCCATGCTCGCACTTAGCGCATTGAGGTGCACTATCATTATTCAAGGAGAGGTTATCTATTGGAGAGAATAGTTTGGCATGTGCCCACATAGGAGAACATTGCAGACCTTTTCACAAAGGCTCTGCTTAGGGAGAAGTTTGAAGCTTTCTGCAAAGCTTTGGGCTTACTTCCTTTTGTGGATTGATTCCACATAGCTTGGCACTTCCTTATACATGAGTGTCATCTCCTCGTTCACTGAATCACTCCCAAGGGAGATTTGTTGATATATTTAGGTAGTGATGTGTGTGGACACTAGGACCGTCAAGGCACTCTTTTCCCTCTTTAGGAGGTTTTTTTTTCCCAGGCTTGTATATATGCCTATAGCCCTAACGGGTCACATGTCTTTGTACATTCTTATGGTAATACATTCAGTATTGTGTGTTGTGCTCTAAGCTTCTTCTTCTTCCTTGTTTTGTTCACATGCTTTCGCAGACCTCAAACTCCAACAATTTTGATATTCAACATAGATAGTGTGATGCTTTATAAGATTATCTTTATAATGTACTACCTTAGGGATTTGACTTTGGTAATCGATATATTGACAATGGGGTGTAGGCTGAATCCATTATAGTGGGATAAACTATACTGAACAATATGGAAAAAATGTTTGCCATTGCATTATCAAGTTTTCATTGTTGGAGTTAGACGTCTACTGAAGCACACGAACAGCACAAGGAAGAAGAAGAAGCTTGGATCACAACACACAATACTGAAGGTATTACTAGAGAATGTACAAAAATCAGTAGCCCATTAGGGCAATAGGCATATATACAAGCCGGGGGAAAAAACCTCCTAAAGAGGGAAAAAAGTGCCCCGGTGGTCCTAGTGTGTTCACACACATCACTACCTAAATATATCAACAAATCCCCCCTGGGAGTGATGCGGTGAACAAGGATCTGGCACTCATGTATAAGGAAGTGCCAAGCTATGTGGAAATCACTCCACAAAAGGAAGTAAGCCCAAAGCTTTGTGGAAAGCTTCAAACTTCTCCCTAGGCAGAGCCTTCGTGAAAAGGTCTGCAATGTTCTCCTGCATGGGCACATATGCCAAGCTGATCTCCCCATCAGAGAATGTGAGGCTTTTTCTCAAAAAAGACATGCGAATGATGTGTGTGCCACTCTCCTCCCATCCATTTATATCCTCTTGTATCTAAAATAGCAGTGATCTGGAATGTTCTAGCATCGCCATGTGGCCAGCATGCAACACTCATCCCCACTAACCATCAAATACCTTAGGATATACCCCCGAGCTTAGGACCTTGGCTAACTAGCCCTCATCCCACACACACATGGAATGGTCTCTATAGACCAATGTCTGACACTCTCTCCCCCTTCTAAAGATCATTGTCCTCAATGATCAATGAGGGAAAGTACTTGCGAACCAGAGCTGCTGATTCCCAAGTAGAGTGAGTAAGCGGTAATCCTCTCTAGGCTACCAGATGCTCTTGGATGACACGATTCCTCAACCGTTTCTGTCTCCTATCTAGTATTATGTTTGGAGAATGATCTGATCTATCGGTTTCCAGCAAAGAAACAATACCCTCTATTAGATTATCCTCCCTAGATATATACTTTCTTAATTTACTGACATGAAACACTGGATGGACTCGACAATCTGGAGGAAGCTCTAATTGGTATGCAACATCACTCAACTTCTTTACTATCTTCCAAGGTCCACAATACCTTGGTGATAGTTTACTACACTTCCCTGTGGACAATGAAGTAGATCTAGCCGGTACCTGAAGGAAGACTCGGTCTCCTTCCTCAAAGGATCTAGGGGATCTTTTCCTATCAGCATACTCTTTAGCTCTATCAGTTGCTTACTGCATCTTGGCTTTAGCGATTTCTAGGTTTGCTTGGAGATTCGCTAAGAACTCAGAAGTACTAGGACATTTCTTAGGCATTCCTATGGTACTGGGAGCAGTGGGATTCATGCCATAGTTCATCTCAAAAGGAGACATCCCAGTTACCTTGTGAGGTCTATTCTTATAAGCAAACTCTAGTAATGGCAATTAACTATCCCAATCCATTAGGGGAAAAATGAACTCTGAACGGGCCTTTTAGATTAAGGAGTGATTAGTGATGGACCAATAAAAAGAGGGTGGTGGCCACAGTCTATGCCCTATAAAATACTAGGCTGAAGGGTGGAGAGGGGACATATTTCTCCCTTATTTAATGAGTTGCCTCTAGAGAGAGAATGAATCTCGTAACTCAGTTGGGCCCAAAAAATCAAAATTTCTAAAAAGTTAAAAAACTCATCATAACACCTGAAAATGGACCCCCCATTACTTTTTAGGGTCAAAAGTACTCTTTTTGACCCCAAATTCAAAATCCGTGCATGTTTTGAGCTGAAAAAAATGACTTTTTTCAAAAACACTCAAAAAAGAGTTATTTCCCTCCCAAAGCTCACATTTTCATACCCAGGCAAAAAGTCATCTTTTCCCACTACTTTCACTCTGTAGCACACCATTGAAGCTCCTGTTTCTACACTCCAACCTACCTGCATCTCCTATCTCGAATTACTGTTGTAGCTTGAAGACCTTTAGCTTCAATGGCAACATCTAAAGCTTCTAGGCGACCAAAAGATGAAATCCTCACATTAAGATGTCACAATATCAAAGCCACATATGGACAGTGGCTATCACATGAGTACTCCAAAGGTGCATGGGTGTACATGCAACCCTCTAGAGTTGGGCCTCATTGAGTTAGAGATCGTGGAAACTTAGATCTTCATAGGAAGGGAAAGTTACTTGGCTTCAAGAAGCACAGAGACAATGGGATGGTTGCTATTGTACAACATGTTTTTACAATGGAAACTATGAAACTTGAAAACTCTAGTAGTATGAGATATCCTGTGAACTGTAAGTACTACTCTACAATATTTTATGTTTTCTTGTGTCGAATATATTTCTGAACTATTTAGATATGTTTTTGTTTGTTTCAGATATATTTCCTTCTACTTTGGTGGAAGAGCAACCACTTCATAGTCTTACAGGTACTTTCCAGGCATTGTATGCAGATGTTGGTGCACTAGTCTTTCCAAATATATCTCCTACTCAACTTTACCATGATAGAGTTTTCTTTTACACACATAGATATGTTGTACCCTCTACAATGAATGGTTTTGGAAGGTTAGAGAGAATTGAAGTACATTCTCTTCTTAGCTTGGAGTGGCCAAAACCTGATATATGGTCCGTATCATCTTTGAAGCAAAAGATGGTAATGGATATACATAACTCTTTGAAATTCACAAAAGTGTCTAGGTCTGTAGGTTTGCACTAATCTTTTCCCATTCATTGTTTTGTATATTTATTCCAAGGATTCTCATTCCAAGAGACTTCCACCATGTTCATGTGTAAAGATATCACATATGAGCAAGTCGAAAGTCTTCTTGGTGAAAATTGGGGTTGGATGGAAGGAATTGCAAAAGGTGATAAATATCTTTGTAAAATAGGTGGAACAGGTATAGCATTTGGATATTTGAAACAACGTACTTCATTATACATCAGATTCTACTATGATTGTTGGATGTGCAAACTTGGCAAATGCATACCATTTCAAAGTTCAGAGGGATCTTTGCATTCATTTGAAATAAAGCTTAGATTGCCCAACAATGAAACAGAAACTATTTTAGTGAATAATCATTGGACCTTGGCTAATCTGAGAGAACACTTGATGCTTATGGGGTTTGAAGGACTAACTCAATCCATCTTCAAAATTCAAGGACATAAGGTGAGAAATGTTTCATGTTTTTGTTAAAGTAATCTTTTCGTTATTGTTTATTTTACTTTAATGACTTCAATTTCTTGCAAATTGATTACAGGTGGGCAGAAGAATGGAATACAAAATGAAAGTCCATGTAGATTGGAGCAAAGATGGAACAGAGCTCTCATTGTCATAGTTCTTTTGCAACCTGATAATGTCACTTCTTGGGCCCTAGTCATTGTATCTCATGGTTTTTGCACTTTCAAGAACCTTGTAAAAAGTAGGACAATTGATTCATGTTAGATATTGTATATACCTTATTCTCTTCAATGGTAATTTCAAAACTTTTGGAATGTCAAAAATTATGTTCACTACTTTGAAATGTGGTTGCTCATGTTTTTTTCTGTGCATTATTTTGTCATCAGAAACTCATTTTTTGAAATTGCACTTCTTTATTCTATACTTTTAAAAGTGGGCCCAATCAATTTAAAAACTTGAAACTGCTATAAAAATGGTTCTATGTGCTCATTTCTCACATCTGCACTCTCAAAGAGCTAGAAAACACAAACTACAAGCCTCTAGAAATCTCGCGCGCAAGCAATGGCTGCTAGCACTTCCACTCCCATGAAATCTCCTCGAGATCTATTCATGGAGTTTTTGGATACTATAGACTACAATGGTCATACGGATTTGTATGACCTACTTTGTAGAGTCCCTAATCTTGAAGGGACAATAGCCATGAATTCCGATGTGATCGATGCGATCACAGATTTTATGGAATTCTATATATTAAGATATGCCACCAGCATATGAGTGTAAATGGGTTCCCTGTGACCTGCTTTTTTACATTCATAAAGGAGATGAGGCATTTGCGAAGCGCTTAAAGCGTTTCATGGCTATTGTTGAGGCTTCAAGGCACCTGTTAGATGACACAGTGCCCTTAATTAAACAATTAAATAAGAAAAGGAAAATGGGAAGAAAATATCTTTCCTACATAGCAACAACAATCTTTTTTGTCAATGAGGAGCCCGAACCTTCACCCATGGACCTACCCCATCTTGTTACTAGGGGTTTTGTAGATGACAAGAAGGAACCCCAGACAGAAGCTCTCAACTTATTAGAAGAGAGTCAAAAAATATCCAGAGAATTTCCTCAAGGAGTAGCGAACAAATTAAAGGAAGCCAGTACACAGAAGAGTCCACCCTCCAACTTAGACCCCATGGAACCCACTCTACCAGAGGTAGAGATGGAAATGTTTTCAGTTGTACTTGTCGATGGAGAGGAATTTTTGTTCTTGCACGATATTGAGAATGCCTTAGTATTTTCTGCTCAACCTCGGATGTTCCCATGGACAACACTTATGACATTATCGAAAAGGCAACAATTCCACTTGGTGATTCAGTTGTGGACACCATTGCATTTGTGTGTGAAGAGATTTTGAGCCATGCCAACCAAGATGCCACTGAAGAAGATCTAGCCACAGCAAGGGAAAGAATTTTGGAGAAGAAGATTCCAACATCCCCTATTGTGGAGCAAAGTGGCATGGCCCATTCATCAATTCCACTAGATGCAATGGGAAGAGGAGAGGATGAAGACAGGCTTCAAGATGTAAGTCTCTAGTGACATTTATGGTTGTCTCATATTCATACAAGATGTATCTATTTAATTTTATGATTGTCTATGTGTAGGAAACAATTGAAGTGGATGAATTTGCAGCAAGGAGTGGTGGTGACCGTGTTTCCCGGGGCCATGGCTCTTCCTTGGCACAATACATTGGAAAATTGCCAAAGGAAGATTTTGTAATAATCCACAAGGACTTTTCCCCTCAAGGACACTTCATGACTTGATGTATGAAGGCCTTGAGTAAAGTTTTGTGCCTATCTACAATAATGCAAGGGACCAATTGTATATTTCTAGTTCGGAAGTCCCTTGCCCTTACTACCCTAGGAGTTAACTTTAGAGGAAAAATATTAGGTCAAATAGGAATAGCTTTGGGTCTTGGATTGACAGACCCTCAATTAATATCCCAATCAGTTTTGACTTACCAATTGCCTCTATCTTTTCAGAGAAGAAAGAATGTAGTGGAGAGGCTCAAGGCCAAGAGCCAATTGTAAAAATTTTATAATACCAATGTTTTGTTTTTCCAATTTCCATGTGCATTGAATCTATTATATCTTTATGGTTTTGACAATCTCATAACTTTTGCACAGTTTAATCAGTTTTTTTCCATTATTTCTTGTAATTTGTGTTGCCCAAAATGCATGCAATGGCTTAGGAATGCAAAAAAAAGGATTGCCACAGAAACGCGGGGATGGGCCCTGCAAAATTTTGCAGGGCCCATCCCCACGTTTCTGTGGCAGGCCTTTTTTTTGCATTCCTAGGCCATCCTATGCACTAGGTTACCTGTATTGCAAGTCTATCTCCCTCAATTAGCACTTCACTTGGGGAAATGTGGAACACTCTTCTTATGTGCAATAATTAGAGAAAGTTAAGACTCCTCTGGGTGCACATAAGCATGCAGCAGTAAATAAGTACATGTATGTTCATAAACATTGCTTAGCTATTGGTCAGGAAGTTAGCATGCAGTGCACTCTAGCCAAGGCCAATCATATGCCCCAATGTGCATGGCATGTGTTTTCATGGCTTGGAAATGCCAAAAAAAGGCCTGCCACAGAAACGTGGGGATAAGCCCTGCAAAACTTTTGCAGGGCCCATCCCCATGTTTCTGTGGCAGGCCTTTTTTTGGCATTTCTTGGCCATGAAATGCATTAAATAGCATTACCACTTACAACAAGTACAGAAAAAAGAATGATACAACTATGAAAAACACTTCAAAGAGGTAGTGGAAAAACACACCTACAAACATAGGAGAAATAAACTTCAAAACATGTACACTAAGAGATAAACACTTGGGAGAGCAAATATGAGAAGACAAAGATTATATTCATCATTTAGGATTTACAAAATATTCATCATATGGGATATACAAAAGGTTCTCCAAACAAGGGAGTACAAATTATGGTTAATGGTTATTCCCTCTAATTCTCCTAGCTAGCTACAAATCTTTAGGTTGTATTGTCACTCTCTTTGCATGGATGGCACATAGGTTAGAGTCCTCCAACATTGATATAAGATACGCCTCTACATCTTCTTGGAGAGCTTCAATGGCTATCCCTTGGATACGAAGTCCAGCACAATAGCATTGGATCTCTTCCTTCACAACTCTTGCAAATGTCCTTCGTGGAATAAGAAGCTCCACAGACTTTTGATAGTGTCTCCGCAAAGGCTTTAGTTTGCTTTCTGCGCCTTTGTGGTGCTCTTGCATTTGGAGGGATGTTGGGTTGTGGTCGTTGTGGTCTATGACGTGGTTGATAGTTCTTCTTTCTTCTTGGAGGATGCCTAGATGGTCCTGCCTCATCATTTACTTCCTCTGCCCGACCTTGCTCTCTTTCTTCATCGGTTGGTCTTTGTCCTTGTCCTGGGGGGAGTGTCTTGCCTCCTTGTGTTACTCGATGGTTCACGGGGATATCATTGTTGTTCCATGGTGGCTCATTTATACTTTCTTCATCTGAGGAACTCGATAAATTTGATGTCTCAATCACAACTCATTTATGTCCTCGTTGTTTGGGCCTTGCCTTGATTGGTGTCTTGATTGGGGGCTCCTCATCAGACGCGGAAGGGGAATAATTTATTTCTTGGGATACATCTCTCTCTGGTGAAGCTTCATCCCCCCGTGATGCAATGCTACCGGATTGTGTCCCTGCACCCGAGTTTCTTCTTGAAGAGTGGCTTGTGTTCGACGCTTCTTGTGGGGTGTCATCCATGTTGGGCGCTGAGTACCTTGCACATGGCTAGGGTAGACGACATGATCCTTCCTAGAAGTCTGCTTTGTGCGTGCCATTCTCTTAGGTTGTAAAGTGGTAAAATGAGGAAGGACACCTCTATTTATAGGTTTTCACTTAAGAATTGTCCTGTTCACATTTAAATGGATAAAAATTAGTTTTAAGACATTAAAAGTATATTCAAAAAAACAGTAGAATTTTATTTGAAGTGAAAGGGGTTATAAAAACCTTGAAAAGAATAATGCATTGTAAGAGTTTGGAAACTATTTCCAAGCAGAACCCTCACGGACTCTTTGTGCACGCCATTGGGCATGATGTACGGGTCCTGACGATGACATCCACTTCTCTCTTGCAATATCATGTTGTAGCTTTCGTGTAATCTTTGCTATTCGTGACTCACATGCCTTTTCCATGACATATTTTCTAGCAAATGTCGCACGAAAAAACCAATTGAACATTTCTTCTAAATAGTTTGACTGGCCCAGTAGACCACCCCCATGACGAGTGTTTTTAAAGTAAACACCTCTAGCCTTGTAATGTGACTTCTCCATTCCTTGTGTACTAAAAATTTCCAATGACCCATATCGATTCATAAAATATGCTCCATGTGCAAAAAGAATATGCTATGATCTGGTCAATAAGTTATACACATAGTGTTTAAGACCAAATAAAAAAATGTAAGCGAAACTTACTATGTAATGTGTAATGTTGCTTTCTCCCCAAGATAAGACGAATGACTGTGTAAACTCCTTCAAAGTCACTTGGAATAATTCTCGTTGTGAAGCATTAGTGGAAACCAAACACATCAAATGTAACAATTGATCGAACGACGACCAAACCTTCTTTCGCTTGTTAATGAGATCAACCTGACTATCATTGTCTGTTGTAATTGAACAGAGGTCCTTCCAAAGCTCCCATTTCCCATCATCTTGACTATTCACATCTCTTCTAAAGAAACGTCGTGCCTTCTTCCCAGTCATTGAAACTTGTTGTAAAATCTCTTGAGACTCACCATACTTCTTAACAACTAAAGATATGTGGCCACCATGACAACCTATAGAATTCAAAAGATCTTCTATTTTTTGGATTGCTATTGTAGACCTCTCTAGTGGTTTCATTGCAAATGCATATTCAACATGGAGCTTCATAAGCCTATCAAAGATCCTCATGAATGCATGCAAAGTACAAAAGTGAACATTGACTAATGGAAATGGGATAATGGGGTTCCAATCATTGCTTATTTTATCACGAGTCGGTTCCTGTAACATTGGACACCTCAAAAGTGATATCTCCCATTCCCTGTGATTCGATGAGTCTGTTTCATCAATTTCTTCAGAGTCATCAACTCTCGTCAATGCCCTTACATGTTTAGACTGTCTCTTAGATCCTTTGTAACCTTGTGTACAATATGGGCAAAGATAGAGAGAAGATGCTCCTTGTTTACAACCTAACATGCATTTTATACTCTTAGGGTCTCCACCCAAATGCCATTCTACCTCAAAATCAACTATATCATCTACAAAAAGCTTTTGCCCATGTATTTGAGAAGAGATTACTTCCGTAATCCATGGAGTCCTACTAAAAATCCATGAAATAATATTATTTGTTTCTTTGGGAACTTCTATAGCACCTAACCGCCAGATATCTCTCTCTGATTGCACACTGTAAGTCAAATGGTCCCTCCCTCCTAAAGTTTCATCACTCATTGCATGGTCCATAATTTTGTTCATTAGCGTCACACTCAACCTTTCTAGTCGCCGACCCTTTATGATTTGACACTCATCAAGCTTCAGTATGAACTTTAACTTAACATTACAGTCTGCACAAAAGAGAAAACATTATCTTAATATGACACTTGAATGCA
Source organism: Ceratopteris richardii (assembly GCA_020310875.1). NCBI lineage: Eukaryota > Viridiplantae > Streptophyta > Polypodiopsida > Polypodiales > Pteridaceae > Ceratopteris > Ceratopteris richardii. The sequence goes on from CM035437.1 coordinate 39,784,754, forward strand.
ATAAAACTTCAACACCAAATAAAATGTAGTAGGGGTACCTTTGATTGTTGAACTATAAAAGTGAACCATTGCTTGTTGAAGCTTCTAAAGATCCACAAATATATTGTTGAATTTAGTGTAAGTAAATCCTTGTGTAGATAGGATTTTTGATTGCTTCTTGGGAATATTTGGATGATAAACAGAGGCAGGCATAGTTTCTTCTATGAATAAATATTGTCCAATAGTACGAGTCACATCCTCATTTGAAGTTTTTTTATTGATAGACACTTTATATGGGCATGGAAATGTACTTTGAGAAATACCTTGTGATTGTAAGGCTTGCCTGAGAAGGGTGTACATTGCAGTATACCCATTTCTACTGATGCTCGCTTCGTCACATATTGCTTGCACATCTTGCACTGTGATAAGATTTTTTAACTTCTTTGAAAACTCAGCTTCAACAACAACTCTAATACACTTTCCTATGCATGAGTCTAAAGCAGAAGTGATTTCTTTGGTGTTTATACAGCTATTCATCAGCTTGAATTGGTCTTGTGTTGTTGATGAAGTAGTTATGTCTTGAATAAACGACCTACACAATGAAAGATTCCATTACAAATCTTCATTAAAACATATAAAAGTAAAACAAACACTCACCTTGTTGCATATATACGTCGTTTGCGTGCTCCACCACCTTTTGAAAGAGCTTCAAAGGATGACAATGCTCTTTTCCTATGTCTCATACCAAGTGGAGTCTCTTTTAGGTGCTGGAGATTGGCAGTTAACTTTGAAATTGTGCTTTGTTTTGCTTCAATATCATGTTCCAAATCTGCAAGTTGTTTTTGTAAAGATATGATTGTGCTTTCTAAAGTGACCAGCCTCATATGATGGATGTGATATTGTTGGAACCAATACTTAGCAGTAGCAAGTGAATGTGTAGATAATCGCTTGCAGTAACCTAATAGTCCAGCTTCACCCGCACCAATGAAGTGAAGTAAAGTTGAGAGGTTATGGAATGTTGGATGGTAAGAAGATATTGGATCAAGAGGATATAGTGAACCATGAGCCCAAAGATCAATACTTTTTTCTCCAGCTGCACGACGTTCATTTTGAGAATTGGCATCATTGTTGCATCGTGTATTTGGAGCAAACTCTCTAGGCACACGAACACGGATACTTGTTGATGCAGGAGCATGAGGACATTCTACTGTGAAGTTTGTGATACATGTCAACACCTCTTTGCTAATGACCAACAATATCAAAAACAAAGATGAAAAACCGGTTGGAAGGGAGTCTAAAGCATATGTTTTGCTCAAAAAATGTGTTTTCTTGTATGTGTATGGGTTAAAGTGTATTTTTCCACTGAGTATGGCTGAAAATGATGAAAGAAGTCATTTTTTGGGAGAAGCATAGTCACGGATTTGATGATGTGGCACTTACTTTTGGAAGGAGTTTGAAAATTATACTTTTTCTAAAAGAAACTTCAGAAAATGGGCCCAAAAAAGTGACTTTTGACATATATATTAAAAAATAGGCTATTTTGAGTTACTATACAGTGAAAATGAGACTTTTTTAAAAAATTCATTTTTTTATTCAAATACATGTACGAGTTTGATGATGTGGAAAGTAGATTCTCTTTCTCTCTCTCTAGAATAAGAAAGAGAGAGGTCTATTGAAGCCTAAAAAAAAGCCTACTCCAACCTACTAAAAAGTGCCCTATTAAATGCACTTTGTCCCCTTAAACAAGAATAGAATTAAGCTTAATCCCTAAAAATTAGGGATCCTTACAAGGTCCATGCAGGGTTCATTTTTTCCCCTAATGTTGTCTGTCTCTCAGACACATATGCCCTCAACATATCCTCTAGAATTTGGTTGACCCTCTTGGTCTGACCATCTGTCTGTGGATGATCACCACTACTCATTTTTAGTGACACTTTGAGTTTGTCAAATACAAACTTCTAGAAGTGTCCTGTAAATCTGACATCCCTATCTGAGACTATGGATGTAGGTAACCCATGCAATCTGAAGACATTCTGGATAAACAACTCCACTACCTGTGGAGCTTCTATCGTCTCCTGCGTAGGTATGAAATGATCCATCTTGCTCAGTCTATCTACCACAACTAGGATTGTATCCCGCTTCCTTTGGGTCCGTGGTAACCCCACTATGAAGTCCATGGATATACTATCCCAATTATGATCTGGAACTTGTAAAGGATGTAAAAGACCTAGTGTCTTTACCCTTTCTGCTTTGTTGACTTGACACATAAAGCATTGTTGAACATAATTATGGATATCTCTGGCTAATCCAGGCCACCAGAATGTTCTTCTAACAAGTTGTATTGTCTTGTCAACACCAAAATGTCCTGCACAGGGAACATCATGGTTATCATGCATGACTTTCTTTCTCACATCCCGGGAATCTAGCACACAAACCTTTCCTTTCCGCTTCACTATTCCATTCTCCTGTGAGAAATTGGAATATGGAATGGACTTGTTTGCTTTAGTAGAAGAAGAAACAGTTGGAACTATCCCGTCTCCTAAAATAGATTCATCACTAATGGCTCTAACTATCTGTAACAAATGTGGATCTTCCACCTGTGCTTCCTTAATTTCTTGAAGCAATGAACTTTCTAAAACTGTAAAGCTCATTTGATACATTATACGAGATAATGCATCATCTACTATATTTTCTTTGCCTCTTCTATACAAGATTTCCATATGAAATTCTTGCATGAGCTCAGCCCAATGAGCCTGTCGGCCTAGAAGATCTGGCTGACTACAAAAATACTTGAGTGTATGATGATCTATGAATACCTTAAAGTTTGCACCATAAAGATAGTGTCTCCAAACTTTAAGTGCATGCACCACTGCATACAACTCTTGTTCATGCACCGTCCAATTGCATTGTGCACTTAACTTCTTACTTTCAAAAGCTATTGGCTTGCCATTTTGACTCAAAACTGCACCTATGGTTGTGCTGCTAGCATCCGTCTCTAACTCAAATGGTTTCTGAGGATCTACCACTTTGAGTATAGGAGCCTCTAAAACAGCTTGTTTCAGAGTATCAATACTCTCTTGCTGCTCTTGCTTCCATGCAAATGGAATTTTTCCTTGAAGCAAGTTCGTCATAGGTGCTGCTATCGACGAATATGAAGAGATGAATTTCCGATAAAAACCGGAAAGTCCTAAAAATGACCGTAACTGCCCCTCATCCTGAGGAGTAGGCCATGATAAAATAACTGAAACCTTCTTGGGATCCATCTGAACCCCATAGGCTGAAATCACGTGCCCTAGATAGTCTATCTTCGGAAGAAACAACTATGTCTTCTCCGGATTTACATACAGCTTATTTTCTTTTAAAATATTCAACACAAATCTTACATGATTTTCATGCTCATGCACAGTCCTACTATACACTAGTAAATCATCCACAAAATCAACAACACACTTTCCTATGAAAGGTCGTAAGATATCATTCATTAACATCATAAATGTAGCTGGAGCATTTGTCAAACAGAACGGCATGACCAAATACTCATAATGACCAAAATGGGTCCTGAAAGCTGTCTTATATACATCATGGTCTTTTACTCTAATCTGATGATAGCCACTCTTTAAGTCTATCTTACTAAATACAATGGCTCTACCTAGAGCATCTAAAAGATCATCAATCCGGGGCATAGGATGTCTGTGTCTAATAGTGATCTTATTGAGTGCTCGATAATCAACACACATCGTATAAGATCCATTCTTCTTCTTCACAAGAAGAACTGGTGCGGCAAAGGGTGAATAGCTAGGTCTAATCAACCCTTTTTGAAGATACTCGTCCACGACCTTGCGGACTTCATTTTCCTCCTGCAAACTCATTCGAAACGGTGGCCGAGCAGTTGGACTTGCTCCTGGTACCAATTTGATTCTATGCTCTATATTCCTGCAAGAAGGCAAACCTGATGGTAATTCCTTTAAAAACAAATCTTGGAATTCTGCTCTCACTTTAGCTGAAAGTGCTAGAGCATTCCAACTTGAGTCTCCATGACTGCATGAATCCATCTCAACATATGACAAATACATGAAATAAAGAAAATAGATATACTTACAATCAATTTTGAGCAACTTGGTAGCAATCACCAATCGCATCTCTTGGAGATCTGGTTCTCCATGGATCAGTAATCTCCTTCCCTCATGCTCAAATTGATACACATGCGAAGCAAAATCAATGACTGGTTTCTTCCTCGCATGCCACTTTTTACTAAGAACTATGTCGAATCGAGCTAATCTCGCTATCTCAAAATCCAATCTATCCTCATAGGACTGGATCTAAATAGGAAGATCAACTACTCGTCTATCCCAAGTCTCAGTTCCCTTTCCGTCAGCTAGCTCTACGGTATAAGTATAATCTGACTGTATCGTATCTAAGCATAATCTCTTGACTAATCGGGAACTAATAACATTATGAGTCAAACCTGTGTCAAAGAGTACCTTGACAGGCTGTCCTGCCACGACTCCTCTCATAACAATAAGCTTAGTATCTGGGAACCGATATCCTTTCTGTGCCACTGGCGAAAGCACAGCATCTGGCACTGTCGGAACCTTCTTAGTGACCATCATGGCCACTATGGGAGATGATAATGGAGATGGGGGATCCCCAAATTCATCGTCACTCCCACCCCTTGCCTGAGTAGGATTTATGACTATGGTGGTTGCTATCTTTTTATTTTTAGGACAATCCTTATTTAGGTGATGTCATAAGCAACCATAGCACAAACCCTCTTTCATTGCCTTCTCTTTCTGCTGAGGGGTAAGAATAGATCGATTATATGCCCTCTCAGCCAGAGCAGACACTTTTCTCTTTCCTCCTAAGACTGTCTGGATCATGTGCACCTGCTTAGCCTCCCTAGAAGGTTGTGCACTGACCGAACCAGGAGAAGTATGGAAAGGTCGGCTAACCCTAGTCCACGGGGATCTCTGGCCCTGGGAACCTGTGCTCCTGTGGCCATCCTCATAAACCAAGGCTATCTCCGTGGCTTGTGCCAAAGACTGACACCGCTCCTTTCTCACTAAAGGTCGGATAGTTTCTCTGAGTCCCAAGACAAACTTGTGGACTTGAAGAAACTCTGGAATGGTATCACGTACTTTAAGAAGTACCTCTCTATACCTATCTGCGTATTCCTGAACTGGCTGATTCTTCTGACTGATGAAGAACCAGGTGTCTAGTGCTCTAGACCTCTCATTAGGTGGTACAAAATTGTTATAAAACAGGATTTTGAATTGATCCCATGTCGTGGGCTCCTTCTTATCCTACTCTATCTTACGCCACCACCTGTGTGCGACATCCATAAGATTATAAGTGGCCTGCTGAATCTTGTGTCTATCATCAATGATATGACACAGACGAAAACACTGTTCCCACTTGCTGAGCCACTGCTCAACCGCGTCAGCAGTCCTAGCGCTAGTTGAGCCATGATATCTTGGCGGCTTAAGATCCTTAAGCTGCCATCAGGCTTCTCTAACTAAAACGCTATCTTTAAGAACTTTTGAAGTTTGATGCTCATCTGGAGCATCTACCTCCATCTCTGGCAAATCAAAATCAAGCGGCTCTTCTTCTTTCTTAGAACCACGTACGTGTTCCAAGATATCATGAAGAGAACTTTCTAAGGATGAAATTCTATTGTTCATAGCTTGAATGGGATCGATTGGAGGTTCAGGCATAATGGATTCTGTCCTAACAAGTGATGAAGGTTCGGGTTCCATGGTAGGCAAGAAACTTTTTTTTTCTTTTGGTTTTTTTTTCTTTTTTTTTTTTAAGACTAAACAAACGTAAATACTACTGGCAAGCGGAAAAAAAACCAGTTAAAGCTTTTGCTTAACAGAAAAAATCAAAAGAAAGAAACTTTTAATATGCTTTCTAAACTTTGATGCACATGCATGCTAATATTTTAGAAATTTTGGCAGCCTAACGGCATCACTTTGAAATCCGAAATAATTTCGAAGAAAATAACAATCATCAAGCATTCAACAAAATCAAATCATGTGCCGGCAGGCACGATCTATTCTTTTTATCTTCTCAACGAACACCTGCAATTGAAAACTTTTCCAAAGATACTATTGGGCTCTACAGGTCCTCAATCAAAATATTTCATTTATTGATACCTGCTGATACCTTCCAATACTTACCACCTGTAAGAAAAGCTCAAGCATCGAACATACTTCTCTATTTACGCTCTACTTACGTCATCCTACACGTAATGCAAAGATAGTTCTAATATGCATAATCAAGAGAATAAGCAACCAAGTATTGACTAAATACTTATCTCAAATTTCCTTTGATATTCTTGAAGTGTCCAATTGAAGAGCTATGGGTAGAGTATCGACTCCCTTTTGCTTGTAGATCGCACAAATCTTCAAAAAGTGCTTCGTTGAAGGTATTCAATGAAGAACAGCCCACTTCCAACCTCTGTTGCAGGAAATATCTGAACCCAAAGTATGGCTTATAACTCTCTAGAAAGATCTTTGAGATAGCTTTCTAACAAGCCCAAGAACTCCAAATTTGGATAAGAATTGACCAAGTTATGGCCAATTTAGTAAAGCTTGGTGCTCAAAAAAACTATGATGAAAGAAGCTTTGGCTATGGCCTCCTCAAAAATTCGTCTTCTCTTATCTATGAGCACGCGCGCAGCTCTCACTTTATCCCATAAGTCCTGTAGAAAAGCTCCATAGATGCCTTTTTATAAAGAAGCTTTCCGTTGTACAACGACCAAGAACGAAGAGAAGGACTCTATCCCTCTCACCTCGTGGGCTGCTCAAACTTGCGCTCGCTAGTGGCTGCATGAGCCTCTCTCTCTACTTCTCTCCTCGTGGGCGGCTAAGAAAACGCTCACCCGGCTCTGCTCTCCATCCTTCTTTTGCTACAACGTGACCACAGAGGAAAGGAACACATGTGAGGCTCTCCCCTCCTCCTTGAACGTCCGCCAAAAAGAAAACATGCATGAGCGCCCTTCCTCCATGCGAATTCTCTACCAAAAATAGCTAAAAGTCTGGCTCTGATACCAAGTGTGAGGCTTTTTCTCAAAAAAGACATGCGAATGATGTGTGTGCCACTCTCCTCCCATCCATTTATATCCTCTTGTATCTAAAATAGCAGTGATCTGGAATGTTCTAGTGTCGCCATGTGGCCAGCATGCAACACTCATCCCCACTAACCATCAAATACCTTAGGATATACCCCTGAGCTTAGGACCTTGCCTAACTAGCCCTCGTCCCACACACACATGGAATGGTCTCTATAGACCAATGTCTGACAGAGAACCTCTCCCTAACATAGTGATAATGCACCTCAATGTGCTTAGTGCGAGCATGGAACATAGGGTTCCTCGCAACTGCCAATGCGCTCTGATTGTCAGTGAAGATGGTAGTGGCAAAAGTCTGTTCAACACCCAAATCAGCCATAAGGCGTCTGAGCCACACACACTCAACAGTCATTTTGAAAGCTGCCCTATACTTAGCCTCACAACGATAAATGGCCATAGTAGGCTGCTTCTTGCTCAACCAAGATATACATGAGCTACCAAGCATGAAGCAAAAGCCACTAGTGGACACACGAGTGTCAATGAGCCCAATTAGAGTCAAAAAAAGCATGTAAATCTGGCGGTAGTGATCCCCCCTTGGGATAAAACAACCCAAGTAGCCGAGTAACACTCAAATAGTGAAAGATGCGCTTAACTGCCTACCAATGTTTTACTCTTGGGCAATGCATAAACCTGCTCATCTGTGAGACAACAAACTGAATATCTGGCCGAGTAATGCATAAGTAAATCAATTATCCAACAGCCTGCTGATAGAGAACAGCATCAAATGCATCCCCAGCATCATGAAGACTCAATCGTAAACCTGTCTCCATAGGAGTGGCAATAGGCTTACAATCTTCAAGGTCAAAACACAACAATAATGTGTCAATATATTTCGTTTGACAGAAAGCCATTCCACCATCAACATGCATAAATTGAATGCCCAAATAGTGATGCAAATACCCCAAATCAGACATCTCAAATGAGGCATGCAAATCAGCCTTAAAATCAGCAATATACTTCTCAATAGGACCAGTGAGCAGCATGTCATCAACATAGACAACAATGATCAGAAGCACATCATTAGCACGCTTAACATATAAGGTGCTTTAAGTTGGACTATTCTCAAAACCATGTGCAATCAGATAGGCATGTATCTTCTCATATCAAGCACGTGGTGCTTGCTTTAAACCATATAATGCCTTCTTTAACCTACACACCTGATTTTCATGCCCTTTTTGCACAAAGCCACGGGGCTGAAAAACATACACTTCTTCATGCAAGTCACCATTCAGAAATGTTGTTTTAATGTCCAACTGATGTACATTCCAACCATGATGAGCTACAAGTGCACAGATGCTCCGAACAATAGTCATATGACATGTGGGTGCAAAGGTCTCATCAAAATCAATGCCTCTTTCTTGTGCATAACCCTTTGCAACAAGCCTAGCCTTATACCTGTCAACTATACCATCCGATTTACGCTTCAGCTTGTATACCCACTTAGTGCCAATGGCCTTCTTGCCAGGAGGCTAGTCACATAAAGACCAAGTACCATTCTTCATTATAGCATCATATTCAGATTGCATAGCAGCCATCCAATTTTCTGAATTTTATGCTTCATCAAATGAAACAAGTGCATTCTCATCACAGAGACTAGATGCAAGCATAGCATAGCACTCTGATGCAAAGAGGCACTATGAGAGCGTGAACGAGTACAATATGATAGAGGTGCATCTAATTTGCTATCATGCAAAGTCTACACCAGATAGTTTTTGCCTGCTCAATATCAACTCTCTCATCAACTAGTGCATCATGTAAATCTGCATCAAAAATGGAATGATCTGCATCATCACATGAAACTTGCAAAGGCTGACAAGTTTCCTCATTGGGACCAGCACTAGACTGTCTTCCTGTAAAAAGAGGGAGCAAAGTATCATACATGTCTTTGGAGCTAACAGATGTCTCCTTAGTACATGAAAGCAATGGCTGAATAGCATCTTCCACAAAAACAACATCACAACTATCCAGAATGTGTTTACTCTGTGGATGAGATAGATGATAGCCTTTACTTTCAGAACTGTACCCAACAAAAATACATTTTACTGCTTTATCATCCAATTTTCTATGATGTTGTTCAGGCACTAATGCATATGCCAAACAACCAAAGACACGCAGATGAGCAATAGATGGCTTGCGTTCATGCCAAGCCTCATATGGAGTGATAGATTGTAGCGCTTTAGTGGGATAAGTGTTCAGTACATATGTTGCACACATGACGACCTCAAGCCAGAAACTATGTGGTAAAGTCTGACTCTTGACCATACACCTCGCCATCTCTATAAGTGACCTATTCTTTCATTCAGCAACTCCATTCTGTTGAGGTGTATACAACATTGTACATTGGTGTTTTATCCCACATTAAGCCAGAAGTGCATTAAAATCAGAAGACATATATTCCCCCCCTCAATCAAAATGGAGGGTGCCCATTTTACATGTTGACAGATTTTCAGCCAAAACCAAAAACTGTTTGAAGCACATCAACACTTCGGACTTTGCCTTCAATGCATATACCCATGCATGCCTGGAAAAATCATCGATGAAAGTCATGAAGTAAAGATAATTCCCAAAAGAAGGTGTCTGCATAGGACCATAGACATCACTATGTACAAGCTCCAATTTTTTAGTAGCCTGAACTAAACCATCTTTTGGAAAGGACGAACACTGCATTTTGCCCAAAATACAGCCTTCACAAACATGTTTTCCAGGTGCCTCAAGTTTGGGCAAAGAGGACACCATTTCAGATTTCTGTAGTCATAGCAAACTAGCAAAATTCAGATGAGCAAAGCGTGCATGCCAAAGCTTTGCATCTGACATAGCATGAGAATCATTTACTGCACATGCCAAATCATTTACAGATCTTTCATATATGAGCTTATGCAGCCCACGACATAAAATGCCAGAATTAATAATCACATCGCCATTTGACAGATCATGAACTATACACCTGTCATCAACAAATTTCACAACCAAGCCAATCTTGGCTAATGCAGAAACCGATAACAAGTTCTTCTTGATCCCTGGCACAAATAAAGCATCTGACAAAGTGAAAGAACTACCATCAGCAGTAGTCAAAATGATCTTACCAACTCCCATAATAGGATAAGAGGAGTTATTGGCGCATGTAACAGTATTCTCTATAGGGGCAGACTCGAGTGAAGAGAAGAAACTGCACTGCGAGGTAATATGTTTGGTCACCCCACTATCAAAATACCAAACATCTGAGTCTACTGCAGACATGCACTACTCATGAGAAGATGGGTCAAAATTGAAGACTATAGTAAACGCCCATTCTTCTTCCTGCACAAGATTAGCAGACTCTGTTTTTGGTGTAGAGGCCTCTACAACAACCATTCCAGACTCTTTCTTCTTTGCCTCTTTAGCAGCCAATTTTGGACAGTTGTTTATGATATGATCATTCCCTTTATAATACTTACAAAACAATTTCTTCTTTTTTTATTTCTTCTCGTCTTTATCTGTCTTCTTCGAATGTGCAGAATTAGCAGATTTCTGCTTACTAATCGAAGAGCTCAATTTTCCTTTGCCCTTCTGACTAGCCAGGAAAGCTTGATCTGCAACACGCATAATGGACCTGTTCTGCCTGGATTGATCTTCCTGCAATAGAACACAAACTAACTCCTCAAATGATAAGGCATTTGGATTACCTTTCATCAGCAACTGAAGAGTAGAAGCAAAACTTTGATATTAATCAGGAAGACCATTCAGAACAGTCTACACAAGTGAGCTATTTTATATAACCTCATCAGCAGAAATCAATTGTTCCTTCAAGTCTCTAATCTTCGTTACGAAATTGTCCATACACCTTCATTCATGTGCTCACTCTCCAACTGTTTTCGGAGGTAAGCAACACGAGCCTCATTCCTAGCTTAGTACAATGTGCTAAGTGTATCCCAAGCATCCTTAGCTATTCTACAAGAGTGAATGTGAGGAATAATGGCACGTTTGACAGACAAAGCTATCAATGCATGTGCTTGGGCATCTCTGCCATCCCATCAAATTTTCTCTGCAATAGGTGCAGTAAAAACCGCAGCACAAACAAGAATATGCAAAATATCATCATCTTCGACACCTTCTACATAAACTTCAATACCTGCAGTTGTAACAATTGTAGGTGTGATAGGATGTTTTTCGACACCCTGCACAATGTTCCACAGTCCTTTTGCAACCAACACATGTCGCATCATATAAGCCCAGAACAGGTAGTTGGTACCATCCAACTTATCCTCAATATTCAACATAAGGAATACATCACTGTTTTCAGCCATGGCTAGTGACTAAAATACCTTGATGCAGAAAATTGACTGTATCTCAAAAATTTGAACAGAACTGCCCAGAAAAATTCCGCTAGACCTATAACAGACTTCGAGAGCTTATACTCGCGAATAGAAACTGGTATATACTTTTGGCATAAAAAGATGAAATAGCCTGCACAAGCACTGTGATAGTGCATTCGAAAGCCGAAACGACCTCAAATCGTGATTTCAGCACCACAGAGCGAACATGTTTTGATCTCAGAAACACGCTGAGTATGCTCACCAAAATTCGTGTGATTTTGAGACTGCAACCGGGGAGGTGTTGACGATGCCCTAGATGAAGCGGCGACCTACTCTCATACCAATTGTTGGAGTTAGATGTTTGTAGAAGCACGCGAATTGCACAAGGAAGAAGTAGAAGCTTGGACCACAACACACAATACTGAATGTATTACAAGAGAATGTACACAGATAAGTAGCCCATTAGGGCAATAGGCGTATATACAAGCCGGGGAAAAAAAAACCTCCTAAAGAGGGAACAAAGTGCCACGACGGTCCTAGTGTGTTCACACACATCACTACCTAAATATATCAACATTCATGTGGAGGACGTGTGGGAGCTATTCGCATATGTGCACTTATGAATAAGCATTTGTTTTCTACAATGAGGTTTCCATGCCCTAGATGTGGTGAGGAACAAGAATCTATGGTACATGTCTCAAAAGATAGTGGGATAATTTGATTCATTGGCTAAAACATGTTTCTTCACACACCTTGAGGTTTCCTAGGACATTCCAACTACATTCATGCCCATATTTGCCACATTTGGATTGCTTATCAAATGTACTTTTAAAATTTTTGCTTCATATTGAAGTATAGGAATGATTGATCCTTGGGACAAGGGGATTTTTTGTTGACACATTGCTTGTTGATACTCGTGAGATAATTCTCTTGGCTTCAAGTGTGTTGCCATAGGACATCTGCATATCTATGATCCTCATTGGTCACGAAATTATTTAGTTACCAAACATTTGCTTGGGTATAATGCAAATAATGAACTGTGTTTTTCTCAAGAAAATTATATGTATCATGGATGCATGTATGTATCTATGTATGTATGTGTCTGTGCACATATGTATATGTATGTATCTATGTATTTATGTATTCATGTATGTGTGTTCCTTGTGTCTATATGTATATATGTATATATGTATTTATGTACGCATGTGCATGCATGCATGTATGTATGTATGTGTGTGTGTGTCTATATATATATATATATATATATATATATATATATATATATATATATATATATATATATATATATATATATATATATATATATATATATATATATATATATATATATGTATGTATGTATGTATATATATATAGATACATACATACATATACATGTACATGTACATGTATGTATGTATGTATGTATGTATGTATGTATACATATATATATATATATATATATATATATATATATATATATATATATATATATATATATATATATATATATATATATATATATATCACACTTGCATATATCACACAAATGCACATGCATAGATACACATGTGCATGCTAACATATGCATACATATATCACACACATGCACACACATATATACACATGAAACACACATATGTGCATATTAACATATGTATACATATAACACACATGAATACACACACATATATGCATACATACATGAGAGAAATTTTTTCCTAAAAAATAAAGCTATATACAAAATTTTAGGCATACCCCAAGCTTCATGTTCTGACTTAAAAGAACATGTTTTAATCTTTGTGGTGGGACTCGCCTATATTCTAGTTGAATAAAGGAGAATCTATTGGTTGATACCCATTCAAATGATTCGAGTTAACGACCGATAACTAGAGTAGGATCTACTATCTAATCTACTCATGTGTTTTCATTATTACCATCATTTTGGTGAGACATCAGTATAGTCTCATCTTCATTATCCTTATTGATTTCTATTATTTCTTTTATTGTTAGATCTGTGTTCTCATAAATGGCATCATCTATTGATGGACTAATATCGATTTCTGGTAATTCTTCTTCATCATCAGTAGAATCAGCATTTAGAGTATTATCGTCTTCATCAAGTAGATTATTATCATTGTCATGTACAACGATTCTAATTTCTCCTTGAGATGTCGATATATCAATATTTGATGATGAATCTTTAACATGACTTTCTTCGATCTCTGTAAAAATAAAGTGTTCAAACAATGACCAACCTCTAGGTTAAACATGAATGATTTGCCATTAAGGATGAGCCTTATTGTTTTTATAAAAAGTTGTTTGTTCAACATGCATACGAAGAATATATGGTTCTCTAGCTAATCGCATTATTTTTGAAGAATCAATTGCCCAAAACCTAGATAATTCCCTTCTCAATGTGGAATTACTACCTTTATACTCAACTTGAAACTAATCAATCTTCAAAATAACCTATCAAATTTTTAATAAATAATAAATCATTATTATGTGCTAAAAGTTTTTCAGCTAATAGAAAACTCCGAATTTATTTAAACAGCAATTTTTTTTTCTAGTTGATGATGAAGAAAAAAATAATAAACTATATCATAAAAAATAAAAACTTTTTTTACCTCTTTGAACATACGAAACGATATTTTGTAGATACCAACAATGGATCCTATGTAGCCAAGTTCGCTATCTATAAGGTTTGTATCTTTTGAGCTAGCATGTTATACTTGCTTGAAAGAAGCAACAATGCTAGAATACGTTGTCTTACGTAAAGAATCAACCATTTTTATTCTAATATGCTATCAAAAAGCCACATACTTGTGAACATTTGGGCTTGCAATAAAATTCAATTTTTATTATAGAGAAACTAATATACATATATGTGAACAAATAGAATATTATTAAAATTAAATTACCTTTGTTTCTCAACCTATCATTAGCTCCCTCTCCTCATTTGATTTTTTCTCATTGTTTGCATTGGTTCATTGCATACGAGTATATAGACAATCTGCAAAAGAAGATATATTTGTATTCTCATTAGCATTGAGATTGCATCTATATCTTTAGTTTCTTTGTCTTTTACTTCAGAGATTTTGAAGTTCCTATTCATAGTCACTAACAAAGTCTTTCATGATTTGCCATTATATGCTACAAAAGTAGAAACATCACTTTTTTCTTGTAATGTAAATTGAAATGGAACTCTTCTAGCTAATAATACCTCATCTGTTATTTTTGAAGAAGACTCATTGGTCCATGCCCGTGGAGCTTCTTCATGAACTCTTTCAAGGTATTCACTAACATAGTACATGCACTCCTCAAGCATCCATCCCTTTGCCATAGATCTTTCTGGTTTTGCTCTTTGTCGCACATAACCTTTTAATATTCCCATAAATCACTCGACCCAAAACATCCATCGAGTGTTTTCAACACCTGTGATCTCTATTTCATCCACAAGATGGACTAGTATATGAACTTGAATATCAAAAAATGATGTTGGAAGCTCCTTCTCCATCAAACATAGTAGCTCCTTGCATTTACATTTCTTTTATGGAATCGAGTCTTTGTCAATCTCTCTTGATGTAATCCACCTATTATTATCATAAATCAAATTATAAAGAAATTATTTTGTAAATAAAAGATAAAAATTAGTCTTATATATTAAATATAAAAGTATGAAAATTACCTTAAAGCGATCCAAGACGATAGATCACATCACATACCCCTTTTGTTGTACATCCATCGATAACTAGAGGCAGAATGTGCTTCAGAAAGTTATGTCAATCATGTGTCTTTAACTCAGATAAGCTCCTACCATGCATAGTAAACACGTTTTCGAAAGATGCTCCATATCCTATAGGTGTTCGAATTGATTGAATCCTATTATTGATAGTTTGCATCTCTTTTGTTGTAAGTATCCAAGGAGTAGGTGCATAAGTTGTTTCTTGTCAATTTCTATCAAAAACTGGCCATAACTTTGGTTTTGAGTTTTTCTCCTTTAAATCATTTCTTGATGCTATTGTGTCTTTTAATCCAAGAAGATGCCATAATGAATAACCAATATTTTTTAATATATGCATAGGATCAAGAAGATGGCAGACCTTTAACTCTCTCCAATACTCCAAAGAATACCATATCAACATATTCTCTGCTACCACCAATTTTTCCTTTACCTCTAATCTCTACATTCTCATCGTCTTCATCATCACTGAATTGGATTTTGGATCTATAAAAGGCCCATCGGTCCATTTTCGATACCAATCCATAGGTGTCATTGGTTTCAGACACTGACCTATTTTAATCTTTCCATTAAAATGTAATGCTTCTCTTTTGCAACTTAATGGATGATCATCAGACAAGAACCTTCAATGTTGAAGATAAATATTTTCATTTAGTTTTTTACTATAAACTGATCTCAACCAATCAACATAATAGGGACAAGCCTTATGTCCCTTAGTAGATATTCTTGCATCATGAAAACGATAAAAATATAATTAGATTAACTCACATACAATTGTATACATGTTAAATATAAAAATTACATCATTACCTAAACAGACACCATATCTTGGAAAATTGCATATAGTCCAAGCCACGATTTTGTAAACCATAATGTGTCTTTGATTAATGCTTTTTGATACATCAATGACATTAATACCTCTCCATAACTCTTGGATATTGACAATGAGAGGAGCAAGATACATATTCATGTCTTTAACTTGTCTTTTTCTTGGGATTAAGAGTGAAAGCATTAAATGTTCCTTTTTAATGCTAAGGTATGGCGGGAGATCATAGTTAATGACTATCACAGGCCATGTTGACCATTTACTAGATTTCATAAAAAATGTATTAATCCCATCTAATGCAACTCCTAACTTTAGATCGCATGGCTCTTGTGAAAATTTAGTCCATCTAGAATCAATATGTTGAAAAGTTGCACTATCTATTGGAATTCTCTTTACTCCATCAGTACTTTTGTGATCAAATCCCCATGTCAAAATCTTTGATAATTTAGGGCTATGAAACATATGTTTAATTCGTGGAGCTGATGGAAAATGTCTCAATACCTTTTTGTGGGATTTTACCCTCTTCGTCCTTATATCTAGGAGATTGACATTTTGGGCATGTCAAAGAGTCTATACCAAGATTGTTGATTAGCTTCTTCATTTCATCATGTGATGTAAGAAGAATATTCTTGCTTGGTAAAAAATTTTCAAATAGTAACCTGTAAGTTCATGAAAGAAGATAATATGAATTAACATAAATAAATAAATAGAAAATTAAAAATTATACCTTAATAGTGTTGAAACAAATATGTTAATCCATCCAAAATGATTTTGAAGATTGATAATAAGTAAGATTGCACTTAGTGGTGTCAAGCGACTTCCTTCATATATATGCTTTAGACATTCTTCTCAAATATATTTCTCATTTTTAGAAATATCAATGCTTTCGTTGTCATTTTGATACCAATCCTCAATAAAACTTGCCATGCCATCATCTTCATCATTATCGCAAAAATCTTGTACTTTATCTTCTTTTGAATACAGATCTTTCAATCTTGCATACTCGACACGATCACTTTTGCATAGCCTCCTCATGGAAGCTTCTGATAAATGAGTTCTTGCTGGCAACTCTAAATGGTGTGGTGGAAGATCATCAATGTCATACATAGGAATGTACACACATGAATAAAAATCATTAGTATTCCATAAATGAATGAAAAGTAAAATTTAAACATAAATTTAAATATGTAAGTTAATTTAAAAAGAGTTTCAATCCATTAGAGTTCTCAATGCAACACAAGATAGGTGGATAGAAAGTTTTCATTGCTCTCTAGCTATAAGGTGGTCTTGGAGGTCTATGCCATCCATAACTCACTAATAATTCATCACCAACATGTAATGAAGTAATAGCATTGACAACTATGTATCTTGCTACATTGCTACTCATGTATGGTGATTCGTGAATATTTTCACGCTCCTCAAATGTGCAATTAGTCGTTGAACTATTATATCCTCATCTACTATTTATTAAACCTTCTATATTTTCATGCATGTAAGGTCTTCCATCAATATATAATCTTTCATTTTCGGCATGTGTAATCCCTCTACTAGTAAGAGAAGCTGCATTCAGAAATAATCCATAAATATTCATGCTTTCAACATAACCTGTAAGTCGATGCCAATCTCCGCATCCATATATAGGACCACAAAATGACAAAAGAGTGACTTCAGAGTTTGGAGGCACATACAAAGCCTCTACAATAAAGAAACCACATGTGTTTGTACTAGAGGACGATCACAAGTTGGCAATGGATAATATTCAGACATTCCAATCTGTAACGCTAGAGGTAGAGGATTTCGAGAAACCTCTACTTGTAATTGATAAATGGAAAGTCCCTGATGTGTAGGAGGTATATTAGCATTATTAGTAGAAGAATCATCATTATCATCATCATCAAGAAAATATTCTTGTATATTAAGTATAATTTGATTTTGCATATGATTTTCAATTAAAATAATGATATTAATTTATAGAATCAATACATACCAAAACTCTATCATGTTGATTAGGAGGTGATGCATGCTCAAAACTACCATACTCTGCCTCATGTTCAATACATTCCAATTGGGGTCTTTGATACATACCATAGCAAAAATTACACCACCATATAATATGCTCTTGATAGCATCATAATTACTATTGGAGGACACATGTGAAGACGTCGTTGCATGGATAGGAGGTGGTGGAGTACCCTTTGATTGATCAGAATCTGATTATAATATAACAAAGAAAAAAAACATATATCAATAATGTATGTATCTATCAAATATTAGAATTAAAAGTTTGATATACTTACAACAACTAGTCCTTGCACGGTTGGCAGATGGTGGTGTTCTCTTTGATTGATCAAAATCTTATTGTGTAGCAAATATAGGTACTAGATATTAATAATTTGATTGTTTACATACATACACATTCACATATACAAATTTACACATACACATATATTCACATATACACAAATACACATTTTGACATATAAGCACACATACAAAACTATAAATATATGATGTGTGTATGTATGTATGTATATGTGGATGTATGTGTGTGTATGTGTATGTGTATGTGTATGTGTGCACATATTTATTATGTATGTGTGTATCTATATGTGTGGGTATGTGTATGCATGTATTTATTATGTATGAGTGTGTATGTATATGTGTGGGTATGTATGTGTAAGTCTATGTATATATGTATGTGTTTGCATGTATATGTTTGTATATGTGTCTGTGTGGGTATGTATGTATGTGAAAGTGCATGCATATGTGTATGTGTATGCATGTATGTGTGTGTATGTATGTATACATAAGTGTATGTATGTATGTGTAAGTGTATGTATATGTGAATATGTATGCTGTTGAAAATCAAGTCTCAATCAGGCAAAAGTTAGCAACTACATTATGGGCAAAGGATTGTGGGGATTAGTGAGTGGCATGGAGCCAATGCCTCATGTACATGATCCACCACTTCAAGGGTAGGTCATGAAACTTAATGAATGGATAGAAAGGGATAGGAGAGTCATATTCATTCTATCCCAACAAATAAGAAATAGCATGATAGGGCATATACAAGACTTGGACACATCCAAGAAGGTTTGGGAGACCTTGGAGAGATTTTACTCTTCTTCAACCAAGGCAAGGAAGATTTAACTCAAGAATGAGCTAGATAATCTTAGGAAAGCACCAAGTACTAACATAAATGAGTACATTTTGAAGGTTAAGGAGCTTGTAGATGCCCTAGGCTCAATTGGGAGCCCAATCGAAGTTGACAATCTTGTCATGCACACTCTCAATGGCTTAAGAGAGGATGAAAGGTGGAAAGCATTCACCAAATTAGTTCATGTGAGGGATTCCCCACCAAAATCTGATCATTTAGTCACATTGATGGTGATCGAGGAAATGAACCAAGGAGGTTCACAATCAAGGGGCAACCAAGCCCAAGTTTTCTATGCAGGTAGAGGCAAAGGCAAAAGAGGTGGACAAAACTCCCAAGGCAGAGGGAGAGGAAGGTCAAACTCAAGCTCAAGAAACCAAGAAGGCTCCAACCAAAGCTATGGATCAAGAGGAAGAGGAAGCAGTAGAGGAAGAGGAGGAAGATCACATGGAAGAGAAGGAGCCAATGGAGAATGCTACAATTGTGGAAAATGAGTCCATTATGCAAGAGATTGTTGGTCCAAAGGAGGAGGAAATCAATGATACAAAAGCAACCAATTTAATTATGCTACTACTTTAGCAAATTCAAAAAATGAGAACTTGCTTATGATGTATGGGTCAAGTGAAAGAGTTAATTCAGATTTTACATGGTGCATTGATAGTGGTTGTAGCAACCATATGAGTTGCAATAAAGATGTTTTCTTGAATTTACATTCACCCATCACTCAAGGACATGTAAAGATAGGGGATGACACTAAGCACAACATTACACATGGGAGATGTTGCATTGAATGGACCTCAAAGCTCCAAGGTGCTGAAGGATTATGCTAACCATCACAAAGAGCTTGGTTTTAGTAGGTTGAATGGTTGAAAGAGGTTATGAGGTAAGGTTCAATGATCAAGGATGTTTTTTTGAAGACCCCATGCAGGACTACAAGCTCATAGAAAATGGAAAGAAGCAAGGAAGACTTTTCACCATGGAGGTAAAGCCATCAACCCATCACACTATCTACTTGTCAATTGGAAATAAATAGATTGCAAAAATCGACTTATGGCATAAAAGAATTGGACACATAAACTTACAGATGAAGGACATGCAAAGGAAGGGCTTGTCTATCTGATATTACATCTCAATATATGCAACATTTGTGCCATGCTTGTCAATTAAGGAAACAAAGCATATTGCCATTCAAGAAGGGAGCACATGTGAGCAATGAAGTATCGAATCGCATACACACACATGTATGGGGACCCACAAGGGAGCTATCCATTGGAGGTAATAGATATTTTGTCACATTTATAGATGATCATTCAAGGTTATTTTGGATGTATTGCATGAAGTTAGGGTCAGAAGTGTTTTACCACTTCAAGAGGTTCATAAACCTAGTGGAGAAGGAAACATGGAAGTATATAAAGATTCTCAGATTGGATGGAGGGGGAGAGTATTTTTCAAATGAATTTTCATATTTTTTACATGATCATGGCATCAAAAGGCATTCACTTGCAAGTATACACCTCAACAAAATGGGGTGGTAGAGAGGAAGAATAGATACATAGTAGAAGTGGCTAGAGCTTTGTTAAATGAAATGAATGTTCCTAACTCTTATTTGGCTGATGAAACAAATACAGCCATATACATTATGCATAGGTGTCCAACCTTAGGAGTACATGGAGGAGGAAGTCAAGGAACTTGAAGAAAATGATACTTGGTCATTGGTGCCAAGAACAAAGGACACAAAAGTCATTGGAAACAAATGGGTGTACAAGGTAAACAAGCATGCAGATGGTAGCATCTCTAGGTATAAAGCAAGGCTAGTTGCCAAAGGTTTTGCTCAAATCTTTGGCGTAGACTTTAAGGAAACATTCAGTCCATTAGCTAAGATGTCCATCAAGTCCGGGAGAGTAGGCTAATGCGGAACTTCCTTTATATTAAAAAAAAAAAGATGTCCATCATAAGAAGTTCGATTGCAGTTTCGGCCTCAAAAGGTTGAAAGATGTACCAATTAGATGTGAAGAATGCTTTGCTAAATGGAGAGCTTCAAGAGGTAGTCTTCATGGAGACACCCCAAGGCTTTGAAGATGACAGGCTTCCACATCATGTATGCAAGCTTAAGAAGGTTCTTTATGGACTCAAGTAAGCCCGAATGTCTTGGAACCAAAGACTTGTGGACTACTTGGTAAAATGTGGATACAATCAGAGTCATGCAGACCCATTACTCTTTGTGAAGAAGGAAGGTAGAAAAATTGTTTTCATTTGTATATATATTGATGATTTGATCATTATAGGGGATGATGAAGCCAACATCAAGGATGTGAAGAGGAAGCTTGGATGTGAGTTTAAAATCTCTGATTTAGGGATTTTAATGTACTTCCTTGTGATTGAGGTACTATATAAAGAGGAAGGTATATACTTGATGCAAAGGAAATACATTCTAAATGTTTTGAAGAAGTTTGGGTTGTGTGATTGCAAGCCCATTTAAAATCCATCAAAAGTAAATGTTAAACAAAGTGCTCATGAAGGTGAAGAGTTGAGGGACGTGACCATGTATAGATAATTGTTCATATGTTCATTAGCATATATATTTTGATAGGTTTCTTCAAGTACATTTTTGTCTACTCTCTACTGTTGCATCTTCTTCATTATAGTGATCTTGTGGAATCGATTTCTCTGCGTATGCTGACTTGTTTGCTATACTTTAACTTTGGATAGTTAGATTGGAATTTCTAGTACCTAGATGTCAAATCATGATGAGATTTGTTCAGCAAATCTCGAGATATGAAGCTAGGAAGATGATTGTGTCTACACACCTTCTAGATCATGAAAAATCGAGATAACCTCCTTGACTTGTTAGATTCATTTTGTAGTGTATGGTATAGATAAACTGATGAAATGACTTGCTTTATTTAGATATAAACTTCAATTAAATGTCTGGAAATGATCTCTAGATAATTCATACGAGGTTGTGAGCTTTGAGCATAATATGGAGATCTCCTATTCCCAAAATAGAAAGTTCTTCACATTTCTTGCATATGCAAGTTATCTGTTTTGATGCAAGCATTTGGAAATGATGTTTCAAAGGACTTGGTGGTTCCAAATGCATCATTGTAAATCGAGCATAGTCTATTAAACATCCTTGAAGTTAGATTGGTAGGTGTAGAGTAGGTTTTATGAAGCACCAGCTCATCCTTGGAACATATTTCACCATCTCTTTACAATTCAAATGATACCACTTCATTTAATCCATGTAGTTCAAGTGATACCACATCATTTAATCCACATAATTCAAATGAATTCACATAATTTAATCCACATAATTCAAATGATACCACTTCATTTAATCCACATAATTCAAATGAATGCATATCATTTAATCCTACTTAATTTAATCCACATAATTCCAATGATACCACTTCATTTAATCCACTTAACACAAATGAATCCACATCATTTAATCCACATATTACAAATGAATCCACATCATTTCATCCATATAGCTCAAATCATACCACTTCAATTAATCCACATAATTCAAATGAATCCACATCATTTAATCCACACATTATAAATGAATCCACTTCATTTAATCAACATAATTAAAATGATACCACTTCATTTAATCCATTTAACATAAATGATAACACTTCATCCAATCCACATAGTTCAAATGAATCCACAAAATTTACTCCACTTACATCAAATGAATATATATCATTTAATCCACATAGTTGAGATGAATACACATCATTTTTAGTATCGTCTTAATCCATCCGTAATGGATATCTTTAAACCATATCGAGCTAGATTCGAGAACACTCTAAGTAGTTCATGTGCATCTACTCTTTTTGATACATCTCTATTCCAAGATATTTCTAAAGCATATTTGAACTTATAAATCCCATTTCTATCAATGGGATAACTATTTAAATATATGTATTTCAAAAGTTGCAATAGGAGTATCGAAATCATAAAGGTCTCCTAACTTTTATTAAAAGGTGGAGGGCTAGTGGATATACATTCGGGTGCAATCTGTTGATATATTTAGGTAGTGATGTGTGTGAACACACTAGGAATGCCGGGGCACTTTTTTCCCTCTTTAGGAGGTTTTTTTCTCCCGGCTTGTATATACACCTATTGCCCTAATGGGCTACTTATCTTTGTACATTCTCTAGTGATACATTCAGTATTGTGTGTTTGTGCTCCAAGCTTCTTCTTCATCCTTGTGTTGTTCACGTGCTTCCGCAGACGTCTATCTCCAACAATTGGTATCAGAGCAGGTCGTCGCTTCATCTAGGGTGCCATCGACACTCCTCCGTTGCTATGCTTGCAGAGATCTGAAATGGTGTCCTCTTTGCCCAAACTTGAGGCACTTGGAAAACATGTTTGTGAAAGCTATATTTTGGGCAAAATGCAGCGTTCCTCCTTTTCAAAAGATGGTTCTATTCGGGCTACACAAAAATTGCAGCTTGTACATAGTGATGTCTATGGTCCTATGCAGACTCCGTCTTTTGGAAATTACCTTTACTTCGTGACTTTCGTTGATGATTTTTTCAGGCATGCATGGGTATATCCACTCAAAGCAAAGTCCGAAGTGTTCATGTGCTTTAAACAGTTTTTGGTTTTGGCTGAAAATCTGTCAGCATGTAAAATGGACACCCTCCGTTCTGATCGAGGGGGGGAATATATGTCTTATGATTTTAATGCATTTTTGGTTGAACGTGGGATAAAACACTAGTGTACAGTGCCGTATACACCTCAACAGAATGGAGTTGCTGAACGAAAGAGCAGGTCACTCATGGAGATGGTGAGGTGCATGATCAAAAGTTAGGCTTTACCACATAGTTTCTGGCTTGAGGTTGTCATGTGTGCAGCATATGTACTGAACATGTGTCCCACTAAAGCGCTACAGTCTATCACTCCATATGAGGCTTGGCATGAACGCAAGCCATTTGTTGCTCATCTACGTGTTTTTCATTGTTTGGCATATGCACTAGTGCCTGAACAACATCGCAAAAAATTGGATGATAAGGCAGTAAAATGTATTTTTGTTGGGTATAGTTCTGAAAGTAAAGGCTATTGTCTGTATCATCCACAGACTAAAGGCATTCTAGTTAGCTGTGATGTTCTCTTTGTGGAAGATGCTATTCAGGCATTGCTTTCATGTACTAAGGAGACATCTGTTAGCTCCAAAGACATGTATGATACCTTGATGCCTCTTTTTACAGGTGGACAGTCTAGTGTTGGTCCTAATGAGGTAACTTCTCAGCCTTTGCAGGTTTCATATGATGATGTAGATCATTCCATTTCTGATGCAGATTTACGTGATGCAGTTGTTGATGAGAGAGCTCGCATTGAGCAGGCAAAAACTATGCCAAAATGTTTGGTGCAGACTTTGCGTGACAGCAAATTAGATGCACCTTTGTCATATCGTACTCGTTCAGGCTCTCATAGTGCCTCCTTTGCATCAGATTGCTATGCTATGGCTGCGTCTAGTCTCTGTGATGAGAATGAGCCTATTTCTTTTGATGAGGCACAGAATTCAGAAAATTGGATGGCTGCTATGCAATCTGAATATGATGCTATAATGAAGAATGGTACATGGTCTTTATGTGACTTGCCTCCTGGCAAGAAGGCCATTGGCACTAAGTGGGTATACAAGTTGAAGCGTAAACCTGATGGTACAGTTGACAGGTATAAGGCTAGGCTTGTTGCAAAGGGTTATGCATAGGAAAGAGGCATTGATTTTGATGAGACCTTTGCACCTACATGCCGTATGACTACTGTTCCGAGCATTTGTGCACTTGCAGCCCATCATGGTTGGAATGTATATCAGTTGGACATTAAAATAGCATTTCTAAATGGTGACTTGCATGAAGAAGTGTATGTTTTTTAGCCCCGTGGCTTTGTGCAGAAAGGGCATGAAAACCAGGTGTGCAGGTTAAAGAAGGCATTATATGGTTTAAAGCAAGCACCACCTGCTTGGTATGAGAAGATACATGCCTATCTGGTTGCACATGGTTTTGAGAACAGTCCAACTGAAAGCACCTTATATGTTAAGCATGCTAATGATGTGCTTATGATCATTGTTGTCTATGTTGAGGACATTCATTGGTCCTATTGAGAATCATATTGCTGATTTCAAGGCTGATTTGCATGCCTCATCTGAGATGTCTGATTTGGAGCATTTGCATCACTATTTGGGCATTCAGTTTATGCAAGTTGATGGTGGAATGGCTTTGTGTCAAACGAAATATATTGACACATTATTGCAGCGTTTTGGCCTTGAAGACTCTAAGCCTATTGCCACTCCTATGGAGACAGGTTTACGATTGAGTTTTCATGATGCTGGAGATGCATTTGATGTTGTTCTCTATCAGCAGGGTGTTGGATGCTTGATTTACTTATGCATTACTCGGCCAGATATTCAGTTTGCTGTCTCACAAATGAGCAGGTTTATGCATTGCCTAGGAGTCACGCATTGGAAGGCGGTTAAGCGCATCTTTCGCTACTTGAGTGGTACTCGGCTACTTGGGTTGTTTTATCCCAAGGGGGGATCACTACCGCCAGATTTGCATGCTTTTTCTGACTCAGATTGGGTTGGTTGCTATGACACTCGTGTGTCCACCAATGGTTTTTGCTTCATGCTTGGTAGCTCATGTATATCTTGGTTGAGCAAGAAGCAGCCTACTGTGGCCACTTCCAGTTGTGAGGCTGAGTATAGGGCAGCTTTCACAACAACTGTTGAGTGTGTGTGGCTCAGACGCCTTATGGCTTTGGGTGTTGGCCAGTCTTCTGCCACCACCATCTTCACTGACAGTTAGAGTGCATTGGCAGTTGCGAGGAACCTTGTGTTCCATGCTCACACTAAGCACATTGAGGTGCATTATCACTATGTCAGGGAGAGGTTCTCTGCTAGGGAGATGAGGTTGGCATATGTGCCCACGCAGGAGAACATTGCAGACCTTTTCACGAAGGCTCTGCCTTGGGAGAAGTTTGAAGCTTTCCGCAAAGCTTTGGGCTTATTTAATTTTGTGGAGTGATTTCCACATAGCTTGCCACTTCCTTATACATGAGTGCCAGCTGCTTGTTCACCACATCACTCCCAGGGGGGATTTGTTGATATATTTAGGTAGTGATGTGTGTGAGCACACTAGGACCGCCGGGGCATTTTTTTCCCTCTTTCGGAGGTTTTTTTCCCCTGGTTTGTATATATGCCTATTGCCCTAATGGGCTACTTATCTTTGTACATTCTCTAGTAATACATTCATTATTGTGTGTTTGTGATCCAAGCTTCTTCTTCTTCCTTGTGATGTTCGCGTGCTTTCGCAGATATCTATCTCCAACACAATCCACCAGTACTTTCGAATACACTCATTTCTAGTCGATATTTCTAAATCCGATAGCTTTGGAGAACTTTTTTGTGTTGGTAAATATGTTGCTGTACCAAAATGACATAGTCCGATATAAGCATGCTCAACTTGAAAATGCAATAGAATGTTGCTTGGATGGAGATCATTGCGGGAAATATTACAAGTGTGTAAAAATGATATTTTTGGCAACAATCCATTTATCAGATTCCAAATGTTTGTTTTCATAGTTGCTATGTGTCCTTTTGTGTCTTTAATACCTCTGCTTTGTGGTACATTTAAATATTCTTTCTTCATTTTCTCTAGCCACATGTCTAATGTATGAGCATTCCACAAAATGAGACACAAGTTTTTTCTATGATGACTAGCTAATCCAAGTGGACTGATAATTTAAATTGTGGCTTCATTCATGGCTTCATTCTCTCATGTCTGTATGTCAGCACCATGTAATTTGAATAACTTTGTGGAAAAGATTTTGTTGATGAATCTTGGGTGGGTTATTTTGACTTTATGGATCATTCCATATTATCCTTCCCCCACAAGAGCTGCATCTTCAAAATGAATATATGAATATGGGAGCAAACAAAGATTATTCAATGTTTGATCTCCCATATTCACATGTATATCTCTTGTATTTAGAACTATTGTTTCTCTCTCTCTCTCTCTCTCTCTCTCTCTCTCTCTCTCTCTCTCTCTCTCTCTCTCTCTCTCTCTCTCTCTCTCTCTCTCTCTCTATGTTCAGTCATATCAGACCTCACTCGCTTTCCTTTCTTCATTGTTTGATATTATAAATTGACAAATTTGATTTTGTTGATGAATCCAAGCATTGTGGTGGTATCCAATGCCAATGAATCTACTACATTTTTTTTACAAAGATACGAGTGAGATCCTTGGACATTTTCTCATCTAATACTTGTGCTCCTCCTAACGCATTGCCAAATTTATCTTCAATATTGATATATGTTGTTTTAGAAAGTTGTTCAGTAAAATCTTTGTAATCGGAGATGTCCACTGCTAGAGTGATTTGATCTTCTCTCATTCCATACATGTATGATCACACAAAATCTTCCAAAAACTTTCGCTTGTGCTTATTTGTTCTACTTGTGTGCAAATAAAAAAAAATAGATAATCGGATAAATTGAATCAAAATTGATATTAAAACTTTAAACACTAATCTACTTTATCAAAGCAATAATAAAAAATAAGTCTCATGATAAAATTATAGATCATTAAATACATTGAAGTAAAAATACAAATAGATACATCAATAAGTGTATGGATAAATAAATCAATAGTATGTGTAGAGAAATGATAGAAATATGGATAGGTAGTTAGATAAGAAGATTTATAATTAGTTAGAAACTACAAATATCATCTTGAAGTGAATTTATGTAAATATTAAGAATAAAGGATTCAAATAATCAGACATCATAATAGTTCATATACATTCACTATACTATGTATGAGTCTTGTCACATGAGTGTATATAACTATCACAGATAGGTTCACACGTCGACTAACTCAAAAAACTTACTATCTATGGAAGAGAAAATGAACTTTAAATTCCCATAGCGATCAGCGTGATTACAATTAGAAACACTCCTTTTATGGGAGTGATACACATAGGGTTGAGTGTATGTAATGCACAAAAGTATAAGAATAAGCAAAATATGCTATAGGAATGACTCACACACTCAGTGTTGGTACCTCCTATTTTTTAGGGATATGTAGAGATTGACTCCAAGATGGAAAAACTAAGATTTCTCCAAATATTTTGAACCAAATGCTATGAAAATGTATAGGCATAAATTAAACACTAATAGCTTTCAAACATGTCATGTTTCACTTAATTTGGAACTCTGTAGGGAGAGCAGCAGCCTCTGCAAGATTAATGTTGGCAAAGAAGATGATGGAGAGAATTGAAGGAGCAAGACAATGATGGTTACAAGTGTATGTATATTGCTTCCATGTATTGTACAAGTGATTTCAAGTCTTTATATAGACTCTAGAAGTGCTCCACGGCTTCTACAAGTGCATTTTGAATTCAAATGAAGGTGGGAATGGTTGTTGAAGGGAATCAATTCACTTTCCTACAATCTAGGAAAAATGAAGATCTAGTTTGATCTACTTTTAGGTGATTGATTTCTTGATTGAATGCAACTCAACCACCACAAATTCATGGGATTGGGGCTCTATCTTTCTACTTTTACATGTGTAAAGCTCAAGTCTTTTACAATGGTAAAAGATCCATGAAAAATCTTTTTCGTTTTTTTAAATACAATAAGTGAGCATAAGAAAAATAACTATCCAATGGATATTCTTTCGATGTGATAGCCTTTGATGTAGATCAAATCCACCTCAAGCATAGTGTAAGCTTGATGTTCCAAGAGATCCTCCTCAAGCTAAAGTATGCTTGAGTCTTATTTCTCTGATAGGTTGAATACCTGCCATAGCTTTGAATCTACAAAGCTTTATTCCATCAAGTGCCTTCTTCATCATATCTGCTACTTGCTTTTCGGTTGGAACAAAAGAAATTTCAATCTCCTTTGCCAGGAGCTTCTCCCTGATGAAGTGGTAATGCACCTCTATGTGTTTGGTTCTTGCATGGAAAATAGGGTTTTCCGCTAGATGCATGGAACTTACATTATCTCCAAATATGTGAGGTTTGGAACTCACAAGTCCCAAATCTGTATACAATGCCTTTAACCATATTTCCTCCTGAGTTGCTATGGTCAAGCCTCTGTACTCTGCTTCGTCAAGGATAAAGCAATTGTAGGTTGCTTCTTGGAACTCCATGACACTAGCTTCGAACTTGTACATTTGGTACATTTCCAGTGGGACTTAGCATTTTTTTAGGGTAGATAGATAGAGATTGGTGAGAGCAATCTAGTGGTATGCTTCATTTTTCCATCAGAGGTCAGAGTTGGAAGAAAAGTCAAAACCTAATTTTGCTCAAAACAAGGAAAAGCTAAGTTTATTTGATCAAGAGCATATTATTTGGATCAAGCATAAAGCAACTATAGTGATGGAATCATGAAAAGAAAACGAATAAGAGCCACTCATTTTTTAGCAAAATACGATTCTAAAAGTAATCGTTGCTTTTCATGAATAAAACAACAATGGAGTTTTGTGTTTTGGATCGCTATTGGATCGCTACATATTTCTTGCTTTATGGAGAGATCACACGTTTTGCTTTATTCTTGAAGAACATACGCTATTGCTTTATTATGGGAAGCTTAACCTATAAGAGGAGCATGGTGGACACACTATGAGAAATCACTCAAAGATCTCAAGCTAGAGTTTGAAGATTTTGAAGCTTTGGAGGTGAAGATTTGGTGAAGGAGAGGCTACTCTCTTGGAGCAAGAAGTCTTGTAGAAGGTGGTGGTAACTATCTTTTGTGAGTTAACCTTATATTTTGTTTTTAGGGTTTCTCTACCCTAATCTCAAAAATAGGGTTGGTTGATTTACAATTTTGTTACACTATTTTGTGTGAATAAGGTTAACTTCGTTGCTCATTCACTTCACACACTTAGATTATTTCAACGTAATCTAAATTTTGTATCATCATCTTCTTGGATATTCTTCGGTTAGTGAGTGCACCACTTTATATGGTTGTGTAGTACTCCCATGTTGTAATTTGGACATCTATTTTTTAGTGAGTAAGCTTTGGGTTACGTTCTCTATCTTTGTCTCAAGATATTTTTTTCTATCTCTCACTTATCATCTTAATTAATTAAGTGTGTATGATCAAAAGGTTTTAGTATTGGAACGATCCTGGGGCCCCACATTTTGAACTTGAGAATTAGATCTTGAATGGATCTTTTCTGAGTCAAATACATTCCTTCATCTATGTATATCACTTGCATACCTAGGAAATATGTGAGCTCGCCTAGGTCACTGATTTTGAACTCCTCTTGCATGTGTCTCTTGATCCTTTGAATGCCATATGGATCATCACATGTCACAATAATATCATCTACATATACACATAGATAGATAACCTCATTGTGATCCCTTTTGATGAATAGAGAAGGATCTGAGCTACTAGGTTTGAACCCTTGATCTTGAAGATATGTAACCAACCTGTAATTCCAAGCTCTAGGAGCTTGCTTCAATCCATACAATGCTTTCTTAAGTCTGCAAACATAAGATGGATGATTAGGTTTTTCAAAACTTGGTGGTTGTGACATGTATACCTCCTCACTTATCCAACCATTTAAGAATGCATTTTTCACATCAAGTTGGAGGAGTCACCAATTCCTTGCAGCAGCTACACTTATCAATGTTCTGATTGTAGTCATCTTTGCAAATGGTGAGAATGTTTCCTCATATTCTATACCATGAGTTTGTGAGCATCCTTTGGCAACTAATCTTTCCTTGTACCTGCAAATTGATCCATTTGAATTTCTTTTAACTTTATATACCTATCTACAACCAATTACCTTTTGATTCGGAAACATTGGAACCAAATCTCAAGTGTCCATCTCCTTCAATGCATCTATTTCTTCTTTCATGGCCTTTTCCCAATTAGGGTTTCCCTTTGCCTCTTCATAGGTTGATGGTTCTTCTGAAATTGAATATTTTGCCAAGTAGATTGAATGCTTTGTAACAAATGTGGAATCATATCCATACATTTCTGGTTGTTTCTTCTCTCGTGCTGATCTTCTAGGTGCTTGCTTGGAGCATTCTCCAACCTCTTGCATCTTTACTTTGCCTCTTGACTTCCATAGCTTGTAATCCTTTTCCCTTTCATCTTGGTCATCATCTGTATCACTTCTTGGATCTTGGACCTATGTATTATGCTTGCTTCCTAATTGATGAGAATCAGAATCAAGATCATATGGTAGAGTTACCTTTTGTTTGTCTTCATCATACCAAGACCTGTGTTCTTCAAACACAACATCTCTACTTGTAGTGAATTGCTTGGTTGAAGGATTATAGAACTTATAACCCATCTGAGTTGAATCATATCCAATAAACACTACCTTTGTTGCCCTTTCATCTAGCTTACCTCTTATTTGTGATGGTACGTGAACATAAGCTAAACAACCAAACACCTTGCAATACCCTATTGGAGTTAGACATCTGCAGGAGCACGCAAACAGCACAAGGAAGAAGAAGAAGCTTGGAGCACAAACACACAATACTGAATGTACTACTAGAGAATGTACAAAGATAAGTAGCCCATTAGGGCAATAGGCATATATACAAGCCGGGGGAAGAAAACCTCCTAAAGAGGGAAAAAGTGCCCCGGCGGTCCTAGTGTGTTCACACACATCACTACCTAAATATATCAACAAATCCCCCCTGGGAGTGATGCGGTCAACAAGGAGCCGGCACTCATGTATAAGGAAGTGCCAAGCTATGTGGAAATCACTCCACAAAAGGAAGTAAGCCCAAAGCTTTGCGGAAAGCTTCAAACTTCTCCCTAGGCAGAGCCTTCGTGAAAAGTTCTGCAATGTTCTCTTGCGTGGGCACATATGCCAAGCTGATCTCCCCAGTAGAGAACCTCTCCCTAACATAGTGATAATGCACCTCAATGTGCTTAGTGCGCTCTAACTGCCAGTGAAGATGGTGGTGGCAGAAGACTGGCCAACACCCAAATCAGCCATAAGGCGTCTGAGCCACACACACTCAACAGTCGCTGTGAAAGCTACCCTATACTCAGCCTCACAACTGGAAGTGGCCACAGTAGGCTGCTTCTTGCTCAACCAAGATATACATGAGCTACCAAGCATGAAGCAAAAACCACCGGTGGACACACAAGTGTCATAGCAACCAGCCCAATCTGAGTCAAAAAAAGCATGAAAATTTGGCGGTAGTGATCCCCCCTTGGGATAAAACAACCCAAGTAGCCGATTACCACTCAAGTAGCGAAAGATGCGCTTAACCGCCTTCCAATGCATGATTCCTGGGCAATGCATAAACCTGCTCATCTGTGAGATAGCAAACTAAATATTTGGTCGAGTAATGCATAAGTAAATCAAGCATCCAACAATCTCCTAATAGAGAACAGCATCAAATGCATCTCCAGCATCATGAAAACTCAATCGTTAACCTGTCTCCATAGGAGTGGCAATAGGCTTACAGTCTTCAAGGCCAAAACACTGCAATAATGTGTCAATATATTTCGTTTGACACAAAGCCATTCCACCATCAACTTGCATAAACTGAATGCCCATATAGTGATGCAAATGCCCCAAATCAGAGATCTCAAATGACGCATGCAAATCAGCCTTGAAATCAGCAATGTGCTTCTCAATAGGACCAGTGAGAAGCATGTCATCAACATAGACAACAATGATCAGAAGCACATCATTAGCACGCTTAACATATAAGGTGCTTTCAGTTGGACTATTCACAAAACCATGTGCAACCAGATAGGCATGTATCTTCTCATACCAAGCACGTGGTGCTTGCTTTAAACCATATAATGCCTTCTTTAACCTGCACACCTGGTTTTCATGCCCTTTCTGCACAAAGCCACGGGGCTGAAAAACATACACTTCTTCATGCAAGTCACCATTCAGAAATGTTGTTTTAATGTCCAACTGATGTACATTCCAACCATGATGGGCTAGAAGTGCACAAATGCTCCGAACAGTAGTCATACGACATGTAGGTGCAAAGGTGTCATCAAAATCAATGCCTCTTTCCTACGCATAACCCTTTGCAACAAGCCTAGCCTTATACCTGTCAATTGTACCATCAGGTTTATGCTTCAGCTTGTATACCCACTTAGTGCCAATGGCCTTCTTGCCAGGAGGCAAGTCACATAAAGACAATGTACCATTCTTCATTATAAGATCATATTCAGATTGCATGGCAGCCATCCAATTTTTTGAATTCTGTGCTTCATCAAAAGAAACAGGCTCATTCTCATCACAGAGACTAGACGCAACCATAGCATAGCAATCTGATGCAAAGGAGGCACTATGAGAGCCTGAACGAGTACGATATGACAAAGGTGCATCTAATTTGCTATCACGTAAAGTCTGCACCAGCCATTTTGGCATAGTTTTTGCTTGCTCAATATGAGCTCTCTCATCAACAAGTGCATCATGTAAATCTGCATTAGAAATAGAATGATCTGCATCATCATATGAAACTTGCAAAGGCTGAGAAGTTGCCTCATTAGGACCAGCACTAGACTGTCCACCTGTAAAAAGAGGCATCAACATATCATACATGTCTTTGGAGCTAACAGATGTCTCCTTAGTACATGAAAGCAATGGCTGAATAGCATCTTCCACAAGGACAACATCACGGCTAACCAGAATGCATTTAGTCTGTGGATGATACAGAGGATAGCCTTTACTTTCAGAACTGTACCCAACAAAAATACATTTTACTGCCTTATCATCCAATTTTCTACGATGTTGTTCACGCACTAATGCATATGTCAAACAACCAAAAACACGCAGATGAGCAACAGATGGCTTGCGGTCATGCCAAGCCTCATATGGAGTGATAGAGTGCAGCGCTTTAGTGGGACACTTGTTCAGTACATATGCTGCACACATGACAGCCTCAAGCCAGAAACTATGTGGTAAAGCCTAACTCTTGACCATCCACCTCACCATCTCCATGAGTGACCTGTTCTTTCGTTCAGCAACTCCATTCTGTTGAGGTGTATACGGCACTGTACACTGGTGTTTTATCCCATGTTCAGCCAGAGATGCATTAAAATCAGAAGACATATATTCCCCCCCTCGATCAGAACGGAGGGTGCCTATTTTACATGCTGACAGATTTTTAGCCAAAACCAAAAACTGTTTAAAGCACATGAACACTTCAGACTTTGCTTTGAGTGGATATACCCATGCATGCCTGGAAAAATCATCAATGAAAGTCACGAAGTAAAGGTAATTCCCAAAAGAGGGTGTCTGCATAGGACCACAGACATCACTATGTACAAGCTGCAATTTTTGCGTAGCGCGAACTGAACCATCTTTTGGAAAGGAGGAACGCTGCATTTTGCCCAAAATACAGCCTTCACATACATGTTTTCCAGGTGCCTCAAGCTTGGGCAAGGAAGACACCATATTAGATTTCTATAGGTGTAGCAAACTAGCAAAATTCAGATGACCAAAGCATGCATGCCAAAGCTTTGCATCTGACATAGCCTGAGAATCATGAATTGCACATGCCGAATCATTCACAAATCTTTCATAGTCTATGAGCTTATACAGCCCACGACATAAAATGCCAGAAGCAATAATCACATCGCCATTTGATAGATCATGAATTGTACACCTGTCATCAACGAATTTCACAACCAAGCCAATCTTGGCTAATATAGAAACTGATAACAGATTCTTCTTGATCCCTGGCACAAATAAGGCATCTGACAAGGTGAAAGAACTACCATCAGCAGTAGTCAGAATGATCTTACCAACTCCCATAACAGGATAAGAGGAGTTGTTGGTGCATGTGACAGTATTCCCTATAGGGGCAGGCTCCAGTGAAGAGAAGAAACTGCGCTGCGAGGTAATATGTTTGGTCGCCCCACTATCAAAGTACCAAACATGTGAGTCCACTGCAGACATGCACTGCTCATGAGAAGATGGTTCAAAACTACAAACAGTAGTAAACGCCCATTCTTCTTCCTGCACAAGATTAGCAGACTCTGTTTTTGGTGTAGAGGCTTCTGCAACAACCATTCCAGCCTCCTTTTTCTTTGCCTCCTTTTTCTTTGCCTCTTTTGCAGCCAGTTTTGGACAGTTCTTTATGATATGATCATTCCCTTTACAGTACTTGCAAAACAATTTCCGCTTTTTTTATTTCTTCTCATCTTTATCCTGGTTCTTCGAATGCGCAACATTTGCAGATTTCTGCTTACTAGTAGAAGAGCTCCATTTTCCTTTGCCCTTCTGACTAGCCAGGAAAGCTTGATCTGCAACACGCATAATGGACCTGTTTTGCTTGGACTGATCTTCCTGCAACAGAACAGAGACTAACTCCTCAAATGATAAGGCATTCGGATTGCCTTTCATCATCAACTGAAGAGTAGAAGCAAAACTCTAATATGAATCAAGAAGACCATTCAGAACGGTCTGCACAAGTGAGCTATCTGGTATAACCTCATCAACAGAAATCAACTGTTCCTTCAAATCTTTGATCTTCATTAGGAAACTGTCCATAGAATCACCTTCATTCATGTGCTCACTCTCCAACTGTTTTCGGAGGTAAGCAACACGAGCCTCATTCCTAGCTTGGTACAATGTGGTAAGTGTATCCCAAGCATCCCTAGCTGTTCTGCAAGAGTGAATATGAGGAATAATGGCACGTTTGACAGACAAAGCTATCAATGCATGTGCCTGGGCATCTCTGCCATCCCAACGAGTTTGCTTTGCAGTAGGTGCAACAGAAACAGTAGCACGAACAAGAATCTGCGAAATATCATCTTCGACACCATCTTCATCAGCTCCAGCACTTGTATTTGTAGTACCTGTCGTTACAGGTGTAACAGGACGTCTTTCAACACCCTGCACAATGTTCCACAATCCTTTTTCAACCAAAACATGTCGCATCATATAAGCCCATAATGGGTACTTGGTATTATCCAACTTATCCTCAACAACCAACATACGGAATACATCACTGCTTTCAGCCATGGCCGGTGACTAAAATACCTTGATGCAAAAAATTGATTGTATCTCAAAAAGTTGAACAGAACTGCCCAGACGAGTTCTGCTAGACCTGTAGCAGACTTTGAGATGCTTAAACTGGCGAACAGAAACTGGTATATACCTTTGGCACAAAAAGACAAAATAGCCTACACAAGCTCTGTGATAGTGTGTTCGGAGGCTGAAACGAGCTCAGATCGTGATTTCATCACCACATAACGATGTTGTTGTGATCTCAGAAACACGCTGAGTATGCTCACCAAAATTCGTGTGATTCTGAGACTACAAACGGAGGAGTGTCGACAGTGCCCTACATGAAGCGACGGCTTGCTTTGATACCAATTGTTGGAGTTAGACGTCTACAGAAGCACGCGAACAGCACAAGGAAGAAGAAGAAGCTTGGAGCACAAACACACAATACTGAATGTATTACTAGAGAATGTACAAAGATAAGTATCCCATTAGGGCAATAGGCGTATATACAAGCCGGGGGAAAAAAACCTCCTAAAGAGGGAAAAAAAGTGCCCCGGCGGTCCTAGTGTGTTCACACACATCACTACCTAAATATATCAACATATCCAAGACTAGATTTTCTTCCATACCATGCTTCATAAGGAGTCATACCTTGAAGTGATATGGATGGTACTCTATTGACAAGGTACAGAGTAGTTGAAATAGCCTCTGCCCATAGATAATGCGGCAACTTCTTTTCTTCAAGCATTGTTCTGGCTTATCCAACCAATAACTTGTTCCTCCTCTTGGCGATTCCATTTAGTTGAGGAGAGTACCTAGTAGTGACTTCCCTTTTGATACATTTATCTTCCAAGAACTCATCAAACTCTTTGGAGAAGTATTCTCCCCCTCCATCGGATCTGAGCTTCTTGAGTGATCTACCTGTATGATTCTCCACATGTGTGAGATACTTTTTGAAGCAATCAGACACTTCATTCTTACTCTTGATAAAGTAAAGAATAGTCCATCTACTATGGTCATCAATAAATGAGACATAATACCTTGATCCTACCAATGAAGGTTCTTGACTTGGTCCCCATACATCTGTATGTACTAAGTCCA
This sequence comes from Ceratopteris richardii, assembly GCA_020310875.1. Taxonomy (NCBI): domain Eukaryota; kingdom Viridiplantae; phylum Streptophyta; class Polypodiopsida; order Polypodiales; family Pteridaceae; genus Ceratopteris; species Ceratopteris richardii. Next base: position 39,821,947 of record CM035437.1, read on the forward strand.
ATAAGTTGTTGTGGATGTAGCCTTTGTGGTTGAATGGTTGTCTTTGTGCCTTCCCAATCTGACATGCATCACACTTGTTGATCATGTGTTGCCTTGATATGTTCGGTAGTCCTAGGACACTTTGATCCCTACATATATCCTTCAAGGTTCTTTCATTCACATGAGCAAGTCTCTTATGCCACACTCCAAGGTGACTTAGGGTTTGAGACCCAAAGTTGAATAGAGCTATGTTCCTGGTTTCTCCTACTTCAAAAGTAAAGAGCCTACCATGCTTCTCACCTCTGGCTATCTTCTTGAAGCCTTGACGTGGATCTTTCACAAAAGCTCCATGTTGGGTGAACCTAACTTGCAAGCCTTTTTCAACTATTTGGCCTACACTTATTAGGTTTTTAGTGATAGTGGGTACATAGATAACCTTACTTAGAATGTTTTTCCTTCCATTGGAAGCTTTGACATTATCAATCTTCTCCACATTGTGCTTTGTATCATCCCCTGTTTGTACTTCATGTCTATGCTTTGGACTTTCCAAATCAGATAGGAGAGCAATGTTGCCCGCAACATGATTTTAACATCGTGAATCTATGTAGAACAAATGATCATCTTCTTTACCTTCTTTGTGGCTTAGATTCATGATAAGTAATGAGACTTCATGTGGTTGATCTTCTCAATAATTTTTGTAGTCCCTTTCATTATAGCCTCTATTATTATTGTTGAAGTTGTGTCCGCCTCCGCCTCTATTGCTGCCATATCCACCTCTTCCACTTCCTTTCTGGGTCTTCCAATTGAACCACTAATTCTGAGTGGCATGGTTGGTCTTATCATAGATGGCACAACGTTGAACATTCTGACCTTTGGCTTTGTCTTGCTTTGATCTTTTCTTCTTCCCTTTCCACTTGCTTTTGCTTGCAAATGAAGTCTTTTCTTCATCTTCTTCCTTCTTCTTGCCTTTCAGCTTCTTGTGCTTCTTATCTGTATATATAGCACTAGTTGAATTAACATGATAGGAGTTACCTTCCTTTATGCTATTGTAGGCTTCTTGATTGAAGAGTTGTCCAAGAAAGATGTTGAAGTCTGGAATTTGCACATCCATGATGAGATCATAAGCCATCATGAAGGATTGCCATTGCTTATCACTTCGAATCCCATTGAGAATTTGCCTCATGATAGCCTCTTCTTCAATCAGCTCTCTAATGGATGCTAATTGATCTGCAACCTCCTTGACCTTGGTAACAAACTCCATGATGGTTTGCTTAGGTGTCTTCTTCATTTGGTTGAACTCGTTCCAAAGATGATTCTTTCTTGCTTTGGTACTAGCAGAAAAGAAAGTCTCGAGGGCTTCCCAAGTCTCTTGGGATGTTTTGCATCCTCTAATATGTGGTAATAGAAAGTCAAAGATAGAGTCTAGTATGTACGACCTTGCTTGAGCATCCATTGCGCACCAAAGTGTGAGCTTATCTATCTCGTCTTGTGTAGGTCCTCCTTTGGATCTTTGAATGGGCATAGCTTCATCACCTGCTACAATTCCATAAAGATTTCTACCTTGCAAATAGGCCTCCATTGTGATTTGCCAAGCCGCCTAGTTGTGTCGATCAAGCTTCTTGATCATTGAGGGAAATCCATCACCCATCTTGATCTAGCTCTGATACCACTGAAATAACTTTGAGAAACTTGTAGGAGGTAGAAAAGTGCATTTCGAAGCGACGAAGTTTGGTCCAGCCAATGGGCACAAGACCAGTCGTTGAGCTTATGGAGACTCAAATAGACCTTACATGCATGCAATAAGTGCAAAGAAATGCACTATGTACTTTGGAGCATCAAGGAGAAGGGGTCGATACAAAACAGATAGGTTTGCGCGTCGACTAGCTCAAAAAACTTACTATCTATGGAAGAGACAATGAACTTCAAATGCCCATAGCAACCAGAGTTATTACAATTAGAAAAATACCTTTTATGGGAGTGATACACGTAGGATTGAGTGTATATAATGCACAAAATTATAAGGAATAAGCAAAATATGCTATAGGAATGAATCAGACACTCGATGGTGGTACTTCCTATTTTTTAGGAATATGTAGAGATTGACCCTAAGACAGAAAAACTACGATTTCTCCCAATCTACTAAACCAAATGGTATGAAAATTTTTAGGCATAAAATAGACACTAATATCTTTCCAAGGACCCATCTTTCACTCAATTTGAAGCTCCATAATGAGAGCAGTAGCCTCTACAAGATTACTTTTGGTGAAAAAGATGATGCAGAGAATTGAAGAAGCAAGACAATGATGGTCACAAGTGTATGTATATTGCTTCCATGTATTGTACAAGTGATTTCAAGTCTTTATATAGACTCTAAAAGTGCTCCACGACTTCTAAAAGTGGATTTTGAATTCAAATGAAGGTGGGAATGGTTGTTGGAGGGAATCAATTCACTTTCCTACAATCTAGGAAAAGTGAAGATCTAGTTTGATCTACTTTTAGGTGATTGAATGCAACTCAACCACCATAAATTTGTGGGATTTGGGCTCTATGCACTTTTACATGTGTAAAGTTCAAGGCTTTTACAATGGTAAAAGATCCATGAAAAATCTTTTTTTTTAATACAATAAATGAGCATAAGAAAAAGATCTCTCCAACGGATATTCTTTTGACGCAATAGCCTTTGATGTAGATCAAATTCAACTCAAGAATAGTGTGAGCTTGATGTTCCAACAATCCCAACTGTAGATCACATATGAGACATATGAGACTACAAACCCCTAGAGGACCTTGCTATAGTTATTAAGGATGGGAATTGAAATCATGACCTATTGACTATGAGTATGATGGACTAGCCACTTGCCCCAAAAGCCATGGTTGAGGATTACTTCTTAATCCCCACCTGTTCGGGTGTGGTCCAACCATCTCTTGACCATGATTTCTTGAGTCTAACACTCTCTTCTCCTTCTAGAGATCATTTTCCTCAATTATTAATCCTTAATCTCCCCTTGAATTGATGTTCTCACTCTTGCACAATCACTTGAACCACCTTGTTCTCAACCTTGTTCTCTTGAACCCTTGTTCTCAACCTTGGTGTCTTGAACATTTCATTTCCACTTCTTGGCCACTTGCGTGTAGACTTTCTTTATTCGCAACCTTGGTGTCTTGAGCCCTTGTTCTCAAACTTAGTATCTTGAACCTAGTTATTAGCCATGCTAAATATTTTTTATCCTCAATCTGAAGCTTTCATTGAAAATTTCGTTTTGAGAGCTTTCCAATGATACCTTGCACATCTAAATCTAACCTATGGATTGAGAGATACACTATAATATTTGTTGGGATGATTTTTGAAATTGGCGTGTGCAACTTCCATCCACCTTGCCCAAGCCTACTTCCTAAGATCTGCTACCAATTGTGGGAATTGAACTCATGATATGTTCGTTAGGAGTATGATGGGCTAACCTATTGCCCCAAATACATGGTTCAGGATTGCTTCCCAATCCTCCATCTTAGGGGGTTCAACCATCTCCTACCTGTGATTTATCGAGTCTAACAAAAGAGATCACTTCATTTGTCAATGCCCACATCCCCCACCAATAGTTCAGCCACACTATCTTACCATTCAAGGATTTTGTTTGGAGTTTGGTAAAGAGCACCTCATACGTGAGTGCCCCAAGAATCCTACTAATGCCTCAAAAATTACATTGATTAATGTGATACGCATAATGCAGAGCTCAAATGGAACTCCACCCATGTTAGTTAGCAAGCCAAGCAAGGAGACCAAGAAAAGGAACTAGGATCTAGTGAGAGTGGAGAGTCTAGTAAAAGGAAAACCAAGTCATGGAAAGATTCTAGAGAGAGAGGGAGAGAATAAAGAGAATATGGTCCAAGAAATCAATAGAATTAGAAGGTAGTCTAAAAGAAAGCAAGGCAAAGATTGTAAAATTGACATATGTGGTTCCATTAGAGACTCCACCTATTCCTAAATTGGGTTCAATATTAGCATATCCTATCCTAGAAGACTTAGACATGATGTTTAAGGCTTATCAAGCACGACCAAGAGAAGAACCAAACACAATAGAGTTAGATGAGATGTACCCTAGAGAAGACCTAGAGGAGAAGACAAATTTGTGTATTAAAATGGTTAAACTAGTTGAGGCTATGTTTGAGGCTTGCCAATTTTTAACCCGAGTAACCTAGTCAAACTAGAATGGCACTTCCAAGGGCTATTAGATTGATTAGAGAAAATGGCATCCAAACCTGAGAACTTGGCACCTCAAAAGGCTCATTATGCTGAAAGAAAACAAGGGGAATTCTTGCCAGAAAGGGCTTATGTTCCTAACCCAACAGAGTGTGTAATTCCTCCTTCCATTAACAAATATTCACAGGAGTTCTTTAGAGAAATCCAAGAAAAGAAGTGGGGTATAGAACAATGACTCCGCCACCCATACAAGAGACATAAGATTTTCATGATCAATTCCCTCAAGACATCCCCTCTATGTACAAAGAGCAGGAAGATAGTCAATCTAGTGAAAGACTAGATTTTGAATCCAATTCCTTACAAGAATTGCCACATTTTACATGTCCTTGGGAATCAAAGTCTATTCAAATGTGAGCCCCCATGATAATTATAAGAAACAAGGATTTTGTTATGCCTAGGAGCATAGATGTTGTAAAGAACACTAAAGTGGAGTGTCATCTCAATTTGTAAGAGCTTTTAAAGGTTAAACCTGAGTTGTGGAAATATGTAGAAAATCAAATGCCATAACTTCTAGTTCCCACTTGCAAGTAGAATACCATAGGAAAGACCCAGAAATCCCCATAGAAAAGATAGGAGATTTGAGTGATGGAGAAAAAGGAAACACGTATCTCCATGTCACTTATAAAAGACATCCTATTGAAGCAATCTTAGAATCACGAGAAGGAGTTGTCATTGCCACCACTTGCTTATGGAAACATTGGGGTAAACTAGCCTTGAGAGTCACAAGAATGAAATTGCGGATGGTAGATGGACACATAGAGAAACCACTAGGATTGTTAGAAGGGATCAAATTGACCATTTGCGTAGAGTTGAACACACTTTTCCATATGTGAGTTTGGAAAGAATCATGTTTATGAAATAATCTTGGATAGAACCTTTATGGGAAAACTGCAAATAGGGAAAGATTGGGGATCCAATTCTTTGTACTTACAACACTTAGGGATATCTAACAAGGTTAACCTCAAGGATTACTATCAAAGAGATGTCCCACTACTACAGTGGAATCCCATCCACAAAACTCAAGAGGACATGGTGTCGTGAGGCTCTTAGTTGGGCATATCAGCTCCAACTTCCGGTTCCAAATGATGGCACATGCAAGGTGCTTCAAGCAAAGTCAAGTGAATCACGTTTACACTTGGCTCGACATACTCTTGCACTTGGAAACAAAATGTTAGCAATAAAATCTTTATCCACATTTGGTTATGCTTGGACATAGGATAGCTAAATTACATTGAACTTGTGAGAAAGGTATCAATTTAGGAAAATCATCATCACGATATGCACATCCATTCCTTTCACTTGAGAAAAGCAATTTTTTTTAACTCTTCTTAGAAAGTTGTAGAACAATTCCTCCTTCATTCAATGAATAGGTAATTGAATGAGCAGTACAAGATTTAAGCAGATGCTTCTATGATGTAGCTTTTTGTGCAAAGTTTGATTTGAATTGAATTAAAAGAAAAACCACTTACAAAATATATTCAAAGGTTTGGAAATAGGTAAAAGAAATTTGTTTGTAATCAAAAGTTATGTAATTTGGTACATCAAAGCATTAGTGTAGATGGACATTGTCGGAACAATAATGGGGGTGTGAGCACTAAGGCCTATGTGTGTGTCGGAATGGTTGTCAAGTTATTGAAGAAATAAAACAAAATTTTTGTGTGAGTCTAAAGAAGTTATGTGAAAATTGAAAGGCATTGATGAATGACAACAGACATGTGGTAGCCAAAAAATGTTATCGGAATTGACTCAGAATAGTGGCACTATCAGAGATCAGAATGGAGGTGGTTGTTTAGAGATTGAAGATCAAACGCAAGAGTAACTATGAGATATTATGATGAAAATGTAATTTGAACTAGATGGTAGTCAATAATTAGAGTATATTGAAATCGTTCCAAACATTATCACAGAAAAGCGAGAGAGATGTATCACTAAAATTAGAACATGCCAAAGATCATCAACGCATAGTCTTCATTATAGTAGCGGTTTCGATGACAAAATATGGTGTCAGTAGATGATCAGAGCAAATTGTTGAAGTCAAGATTGTCCAAAAGAAACTCAGAGAATTGAAACTATAATTACACAAACTTGACCAGGTGACAAAGCATTGTATAGCGAGTCAGGAGCTCTTGAGCACTTTCTTCGCATTGAATTAATCCAATCAAGAAGTCAAGAAGTACCAGTGATTGAATCTCAAGAAAACACCAAAGTCTTCGCCCTTTTCATGCATCAGTGCTTTCTTCAGAAAAAGCTACGGCCAATAAGTTCTAAATTTATCGACTATCTTCAGAAAAGCCACCGCATAACACTTTTGCACTAATTTTAGTTTCCCTTTTGCTCTCTCATTATCAATGAGCTTTTCGTATATATTGACGCTATCTTTATGAGTAATGTAGGAGGAGTAATGTAGTAAACGAGTCCTCCAATAGGAATGAGCTATCTATTTCATGAGTACTATGACTCCTGCCATTTCTCAATGAGATTGACAAGCAAGTTGCCACTAAATCCCTTGTAAAGCAATTTTGATATGAAGTACAAATTTGGCACAAGTGCTGACTGAATGTGCTGACTGAATGATAATGGGCATGTTGTACGTATAGAACAACTTGATAGGGTAGGAACCTTGCTGACCCCTTGGATTTTTAGAACACAACACGAAACCCCTGAAAATAAATGACAATGAGGAAAACCATAATTGTTGCCAGCAAGTTTGTGAGGTTTGGAAGATTTTGCCAATAGAAGGCCTCCTTCAAAGCACCAACTTTGTTTGTACGAGCTATAAGAAGATGGAAAATTGCAACGATGGCCCTTCAAACTCAGCACCTCTACCACTACTAATGGTAGTAGGACTAAATGCCCTCAAAATTATGTTTTCACATATATTAGTTGGAGTGAAAAGAGAAATCCCAAAACCCAAGCAATACCCCTTCTGCAATAGCTCTCCAAGGCATATCATGAGAATTCCATAAAGAACAACTATAAAATAATAAGAATCGCATTTCGAATCAAGATCTCGCACATCTCCATACATCCCTGTGATAGCACATAAACCATAGCCTTTTGTTCTCTTCATCTTTGGAGGGTAAATAATGAATTTGAATGTTGCTAGATGTTGTCAACCAAAGTAAGGAGAGAAATTCTCTTCAACATTCACCCCTACTAAACCGTCACATCATCCTCCATGGGCCAATCCTAAAAATTAACACAAAAGCAACATGAAAACATCTTTGTGATCAAATTTGAATTCAAACTTTTTATCAAATCATGATTATTGAATGCAAGTGAAAATTTGTTTTTGCCTGGAATATGATAAATTCAAACCCATGTTTCAACTAATAACCATTTCATGCAACACTTACTTGGCATTAAGTTTCAAAGAAAATTATAAACTTGGTTTTGATTTTCAAGAACAAATTCCCTAATTGGATCATTCAAAGTCAGTAATTATTTCATATAAATAAGTATATATAATACATTCATAAAAATCCATGAAATGCAAGTAATTATCCTCATGCATACAGCCAGCTCATTTGCCCAAATAACCTAGAAGTGATTTCACAACTAGATTTTCATATCTTTTTTGCTTTTTTATGTTTTTTATTTTTCTTTATGTTTTGAATCATCACTCGTAACTTCTACCTTTTTAGGGTGAAAGAAAAGTATAAAATTCCATATAACTTTGCAACTTTTTTGCTTTAACGGGAAAGGATTAACCTCTTACTCCAAGTTGAGGATCTAGATGCATGCAGAAGTAAGAACTAGGATTTCTTTTTTATATGTATTTATACATAAGCATGTGTTGATTTATATAGAACAAAATTCTCCATCCTACTTGAGCTTAAAATTTTATTTGTTCTATCCAATCTTAACTGTATTTGTAAAACTTCAAACCAAAAGTCAAGTAAGTGCATTCCTAATTGAATCAAATAGTTGCACATGAAATTTGAAACTATCATAAGCCACTTTGGTGAATGCAAAGTTTTAGTGCAATGAAAATGCAAATAGAAAAGAAGAAACACCACCTGACTAATCTTCTTGTGCTTCAATCATCCATCAATATTTTTGGATTTTCATACATTTTATCATCTTTTTAAAGAGTTTTACTCGTTTTCCAGTAAAAGGTACTTTGAACATAGTGTTATCTAACTCCATTAAGGTGTAAGTGTTATTCTAATTTACTTTTGTTACAACATAAGGATCAAACCAGCATTTAATTAATTTCTTTCTTGCTTCATATTGCGAGTCAAATGAACTATCATACTTCTAAACCCAATCACCTTCTTGAATCTTCTTAGGCTATAGTCGATGTCATTTATTGAAGCAAATTTCGTTCTTTATCCTTGATCCTTTTAGCTTTTCTTTTGCTTCCTCCAATGGCTCTTGTCCTTTCTCCAACTACTACAATCTCACACATAAGAATTCCTCCTTTGACATATTACTAGTCCAAGATAAAGAAAACCATGATAAAAAATTTGTTTCGATTGAAAATATGGGTTTTTGTACACAGATTAGTTCCACAGGTGTATATCTAGTTGTGCATGTAAAAGTCATACAATCAGCCCATAATGAAAATGGTAAATATTTTGGCCATTGATTAATTTTCCCTTCACAAGCCTTAGCTAAATCTTTCACTATTGGTGAATGAACTCTCTCTAATTTTCCATTCACTTCAGGATTATATGATATGATAAATGCTAATCGGATTCCATGCTTTTGGAAAAAGTCTCTAGCTTCTTGTGCATTAACTTCTCCACAATCAATTACAACTTTCTCACATAACCAAATCTACAAAAAACATCTTCTAGCAAGAATTTACATACATTTCTAGTAGATTTAGTATGTAAAGTGTTCGGAAAGATGGATGGACACTCCAAGAAATGAGTAGGTACTACCAAATCCTGCTTAGTACCAGCACCTTGTAGCTTCAAAGTTGAGTTGTGGGCCCTCTTAGCTTTCCAATGACACTATACAAGTGCCTATGTACTTTGGAAATGATTTATGAAAAGATTGAATCAAAACAGACTAGTTCCAAATAGAAGGATCAATGAAAAACTTCTATTTTTTATCACACACTTGATGCTTGTTATGCTCAGTGCTACCAGTACAGTAGGAATTAGGAAAATTCCTTTTAGAAGTATCTAATTAGCTTAGTAAGCTAATGATTCCAAGTAGAATCACTTGAAATGATGCACTATACACAGAGCAATCAATTTAACAATTGAATCATTACCCCCGATTTTTTAGGACCTCTGTAGAGTTTGACCAGTGAGTGCTTCGATGAGGTTTTCTCAAAATTGGCTGAATGGATTTCCTTCAAACCTTGTGAGCATGTAGATAACTTGGAGCTAATTCCAAGAAGCTATAGATTATTGAAAATGGTGGAGAATTGACTGAGATATGAGCAGCACAAGTTGACACAGTTAGGAATGACTATAACAGAGAGATCATAGAAGAACAATGTAGATGTATCGTATTAATGAACAATGTTGTACAATATCATAGGCTTGATCATCATAGCCTGATGATGGAGAGTAGTGTAGGCTAGAATGTATGCCTCACACTCTTACAAATTGATAATGAGGAACTCGAGAATTGATCACTCTTACCAGTGACTTTTTCAAGTCACTTTATATAAGTGCTTCATTCAAATTTGAATTTGAATTCAAATTTTGGCTCTCTCTAAAAGTAGTCCTTCAATCAGGAAATATTCCCTCAATGAAGTAGTTGCTTTTCTAACTAACAAGTCCACGAGTTTTTGGTAGGTGATTATAGATATTCTCTCAAGTCAAAAGAAATGACTTTTACAAATGGTAAAGATGAAAAATCTTCCTAGGAATGATTTCCATGGAGCTTCATATGTTTCTGAACTTCAAGCCAAATGTATGGGCTTGGACTTTGCACCAACAGCTCCCCCTCAAGCCAAACATTTTGGCTTGGTCTTCATCTTCAATCTTCATGAATATCCTGCAAACCAATCATTGATTTAAACCTGCAAAGTTTTGTACCATCTAAAGCTTTAGTCAATAAATCTGCACATTGCATATTTGTTGACACATATGCCAACTGAATCTCCTTGCTCAATAGCTTCTCTCTCACATAATGATAGTGGACCTCTATATGCTTGGTCCTAGCATGATAAATGGGATTTTCTGCAAGATGTAATGAGCTTGTATTATCTCCAAAAATCATTAGAGATGTAGTGTGCAAACCTAATTATGTATACAACAATATGATCCATATGGCCTCTTGAGTAGCATTGGCCAATCCTCTATACTTTGTCTCTGTAGAAGATAAAGCAACATAAGGTTGCTTCTTTGAAGACCATGATATTGGCCTATCACCTGCAAAGGATAAGTATCCTTAGGTACTCCTCCTATCATCTTTGCATCCTGCCAAATCTGCATCTGAATATATCTTGATGTCCAAGTCTGATGTACAAGGGAAATACAATCCATGATGTTGAGTACCCTTAAGGTACTTCAAGATCCTTTTTGCATCCTCCAAGTGAGGTGCCCTAGGCTTGTGCATAAATTGAATTAGAACACTTACTCCATAAGCAATGTCAATCCTTGTCAAAGTAGCATAGTTCAAGCTTCCCACTATGCTTTGGTAATTTGCAATGTTCTCAAGTACATCACCTTCATGAGCACTTAATTTTAGGTTTACCTCCATTGGAGTACTTGTAGCTTTGGCATCTTGCAAGTGAAACTTCTTTAACATATCCTGTATATACTTTCTATGAGTAATGTAAATTCTAGAGTTAGTATAGACTAACTCAAGTCTAAGAAAATATTTTAGTGCCCCAAGGTCACTAATTTTGAACTCCTTCATCATCTGGTTCTTGACCTGTTTGATGCCATTAGCATCATTACCTGTGAGTATGATATCATCATCATATACACATAGGTATATTACCTCTAAATTATTTCTCTTGATGAACAGAGAAGTATCTGCTTTACTCATGATAAAACCTTGATCCTGAAGGTATGTAGTCAACCTATGGTTCCATGCCCTAGGTGCCTGCTTCAATCCATAAACAGCTTTGTTCAATTTACATACATATGTTACCTTGTTTGGGTCCTCATAGCCAGGAGGTTGAGACATGTACACCTCCTCTGAAATCCAGCCATTTAGAAATGCATTTTTTACATCCAACTGATACATGTTCCAATTCTTTGATGCAACCACACTTACCAATACCTTGATAGTTGGCATTTTGGCCACAGGTGAGAAGGTTTCTTCATAATCAATTCCTAGGTTTGTGCAAAACGCTTAGCCACAAGTCTAGCTTTGTTCCTGCTTATTGATCCATCAGAATTCCTTTTGATCTCATAGATCAATCTAGAACCAATTACATTCATAGGCTCCTTCTTTGGTACTAGTTCCCAAGTATCACTCTCCTTGAGTGCTTCAATTTCTTCATCCATAGCTTCCTTCCATTCTCCCTTGGTCTTTGCCTCTTCATATGATGCTCGTTCTTCAATTGACAAGTCTTTTGCAAGATAAACAGAGTGCTTAGTAATTGGGGGAGTGACATACCCATATCTGATTGGCTTCTTGCTCTCCCTTTGTGATCTTCTGATTGCTTGGTTGGATGATTCAAGTATATCCTCCAATTTCTTCATCTTGACTTTGCCTTTGGACTTCCATGTCTTGAACTCTTCTAGGTTGATGATGTCCTCATTATCTAAGTTGATGTCTCCATTCTGAGTAGGCTCCTCCTTAGTGAGGCTTGGAAACTCCTCTTCCAAGTCATAAGGTAGTTTTACCTTCCTACCTTCACTATCAAACCAAGAGTCATTCTCATCAAAGACAACATCTCTACTAACCATGAATCCCTTGTTTGAAGGATTGTAGAACCTGTATCCTTTCTGATTTAAATCATACCCTATGAAGATGCACTTTTCTACCTTAGGGTCTAACTTACCTCTTATCTGAGAAGGGATATGCACATAAGCTACACATCCAAAGATCCTACAATGATCAAGTGAAGGTCTTCTACCATGCCATGCTTCATATGGGGTCATTCCATCAAGAGATTTGGATGGCAACGTTTTTACAAGATAAGTGGTAGTAGATACACTCTCTGCCCACAAATAGTTAGACAATTTTTTCTCATTTAACATTGACCTAACTATTTCAACAATCAATCCATTTCTCCTCTCTACCACCACATTTTGCTTAGGGGTAGACCTTGTTGTGATTTCTGTTTCCTCTGTCTTGCAAGAATATATCAAACTCATTTGAGAAGTACTCACCTCCTCCATCTGACCTTAGTCTTTTTAGATTTCTCCTAGTTTGATTCTCAACAAGTGCAAGATACTTTTTAAAGCAACTGAATACTACATCTTTGTGCTTCATAAAGTACAATACAGTCCACCTAATGTAATCATCAATGAAAGATACATAATACCTTGATCCAAAGATTGAGGGATCCTTACTTGGCCCCCATACATCTGTATGGACAAGCTCTAGGTAGTCCTCATGCATGTAGCCTTTCCTTGAGAAGGGTAACCTGTGAGATTTTCCAAACTGACAAGCACCACATTTATAAATCATGTGTTGCTTGGATACATTAGGTATCCCAAGCACACATTGGTCTCTACATATTTGTTTCAAGGTTCTTTCACCAACATACCCTAATCTCTTATGCCAAAATTTCAAGCTCTGATAATGTTTGATCTTTATAACTATAAAGTGCAATGTTCCTTATATCCTCAAGTTCAAAAATGAATAATCTACCTGTCTTTTCTCCTTTGGCAATTCTCTTGAACCCATGCTGGGGATCCTCCACAAATGCTCCATATTGGTTGAATCTGACCTACAAACCATTTTCCACAATCTGTCCAACACTCATCAAATTCTTCGTAATTGTAGGTACATACAGAACCCTACTCACCAAATTATTATTTCCATCAGAGGTCTTAACATTCCCTACTTTAATCACTGAGTGCTTGGTGTCATCACCTGTTTGAACCTAATGCTTATCTTTTGGTTCCTCAAGGTGAGGGAGAAGAGCTACATTGCCTGCCACATGGTTTGAGCATCCTGAATCAATGTAGAAGAGGTGGTCATCATTTATACCTGGTTTTGAAGTCATGTTCATAATCAAAAGAGAATCTTCTTGCTCCTCTGTGTAGTTGTTGTAATATTTTCTAGATTTTTATCCTCCTTGGAAGTTGCTATTTTAGTAGTTTTTGTAGTTGTTGTTGTATCCTTGGTGATGATTGGATCTTCCTCTGGATTGTGTATATCCACCTCTTTGATATCCTCTACCTCTCTGATTCTTGAAGTTCCTAAAACACTGATCTAGAGTATGATTTGATAATCCACAAATATTGCATGGTGAGGAGTTATAAGGTCTCCCCCTACCTTGCTTACCTCCTTTGCCCCTTCCTCTTGAGGTTCTACCTCTCCCTACATAGTTGGCTTGGGAGGTAGTTCCTTCATCTTCAACCTTTTTGTTCTTCCCTTTCTCTTTGGACTTACTCTTATCAGTGTATAGGGTAGAAGAGCTATTACTTCTTGATGAATCTCCATTCTTGTTGAGCTTGGCTTCATGGGTAAATAGTTGCCCCATGGGTGTGGTAAGTTTTGGAATCTGCATGTCCATGTACAAGTCCATGGCAGTTGTGAAGCTCTCCCATTTGTCATCAGCTTTAATACCATTGATTACTTGTCCTAGAATCTGCTCTTCTTCAATTTCCATACACTTACACATACACATGCACATACATACATAGATACACACATACACATGCACATACATACACATATGCACATACATTTACACACACACATGCACATACATACATATACACACATTGTAGCTCAGTGATGAGTAGCACCTCCTTTAATGTCAGTCTGGGAAGACGTGAGGATGGTATGAAGACCTTGAACAAGTGATGGCACAAGTGTGTGAGTGAGAAGCACACTAACATGCACACACATACACACACATGCGCACACAAGGCCTGAACAAAGAGAGAGAGACAATGGAGTTCTTTAGGTTACTCAAAAGTGCTCTTACAAGTTCAATTCTACATCAAGATAACCTCAAAAATGAGCTCTCTAGCTCTTTTTATAGTTTTTGACTAGCTTTGGCCCTGTCCAGACCTAGTGTCTGGCATAGTTAAAAATTAGGTTCTAGGGCCTCCTTGAGGGCTCAAATGGAGTCTAAAAAATATGAAAATTGATAGGTAGGTACTTCTAATGCTCCTCAAGCTCGAGGACTCCTCGACTTGAACAAAATGGAGTTACAAAAAGGTGAAATGGTAATTACAATGATTGTTAGTGATAAGAATTACTGTTATAAAGATGTTGTTTTGGAAAAAATTGAATGGGCTATTTGCTAGATCTTCGTTGACTGCTCTGTCTACTTAGTCCTTCTCTTTGCTCTGACTCTTTCCACTAGCTTCCTTGTCTCATCATTCCTTGGGTGCCCTGACTGCTATCAACACCCCCCTCTCTCGCGTCTGTCGTCTCTGATAGACCCTTGTTGCTAGGAGTGTTGGATGTAATATTCCACAACATGAGTGGCAAGTTGATGTTCTTGGATGCATAGTCCTCTGGCCAAGTCTGTCATCATGCAATCCCAATCAATTGGTCCTGGAATGTCCGGACGTGGCAGACGTAACTGATCTGCATGGATGGCTTGTTCTACTGCGAATAGATGTAGCAAATGTGTTGCTCTAGGAATGAAAATTTCCGAATGATGTTCCCAGAGCCTTGTAGAGAACATTTCTTCAAAGGTCTGCTTGAAGCATGCGGGTAAATACTTTATTCGTGCATGGCAGGCAAAGATTATGTTGACCGAGGGAGTCTGGCTCATGTCGTAGACTAAATCCTTGTTACCTTGAGAGAATCCGGGGGCGGAGATGTATGGAGCCTGTACCTTCCGAAAGGTTTTGAAGACAATTCTCATGAGCTTGAATATTTTCATACACATTTTTGCTGCTATGTCGGGTACATTCTTTAGACGTGTAGACCAATGTCGAATGGTTGATATCATGTATGATACGGTCAGGGTCCCTCGAGGTGGAGCAAAATATGGATAGTTGACCCATGCCGAGCATTCTTTATTGTTGTGTACCTTGATTGCAAATGCTTGCCATGATCTACGATGAACCATTGGGCAATAGCATGGATTATACTTGATATACAATGGCATGGTTGCCCAGGTGCTCATCATCTCAGGGTAATCAGTTAGTAACCGTGCACGCCAATTAGGTTGGAAGATCGAGCCAGTGCATGCATCTTCTGGTAAGTCCTCCGGCTCAAATTGAGTGGCAAATGTGGGCTCCTTCCTTGTATGCCTTTTTAACTTCTGCATTATAATCATGTAGGAAGACATAGTAAGGCATGTATTGTGGCTCTGATGTTGTGATTAACTGTTGGTGGGATAGGTGCTGAAAGTAAGAAGATCGCAAAACAGTTTCTTCCAGATTTGTGAGGGATTGAATTTGCACGGCGACATGATCATCATGTGTTTGTCCCACTTTCTCAACCCTTTTGACCCAATCTGGGACTCCAATTTCTAAAGTTTCATGTCCTTCCTCTGTAACTCGGCCGTCGGGTGTTGGCATCGGCTTGTATGGTTCTTCATAGCTGTCATTGACGGGGATTTCCACCAAAGTATCAGGTTCTGGTTCTTCAATTGGGGAGGGTGGCCTTTCATATGGTAAGAGACGTGCTTGGAGTTCTGTCAGCTGTTCAGGAGGGTCTCTAATTCGTCTGTAGATTGTTGCAAGATTACTGGCTCCTGTTGAGTTGGGTGGGCACTGGCGATCTGCTTCTTTAGGTCCACACATTCAACTTCAAAATTTTCATATGACTCCAAAAAATTTGCATGCTCCTCAAGTAAGATGCGAATGTCGTCTGATGGGACCCTATACTTGGTAGGGCTAATGGTTGTGCCTACGGTTCCTTCCATAGCTTCTTCAAAATTGTCTTGATTTTGTTGCTGAAGCCGCTTATTCTCTTCTAATGCTGCTACCATATGCTTCCTTAATAGTCTGAGATTGCGTCCGAGTGTAGCATTGGATATCATTTGCGCTTGGAGTACACTTTCCAGTTCCTTGATTGCTTTGTCATCCACCGTGGATACCTTTGAATCCAATTCTATGTGAGCCTGCTGTAAAGTGGTATGTTCTGCTAGGAGCGTCTGGTAATCAACTTCTAGAGTGTTGAATCTAGCCTGCAGGCCTTGAGATTCTACCTGGAGGGCAGCAGTACGTTCTTCCAATTGATGGTATTCTTGTTGTAGTTGATGTGCACACTGAAGTAATGTATTAAATGTGCTATTTACATTATGAGATGCAAGGGGGAAAGTTTGGAATGTAGGGGAAGTGGGAATGGGAAGGGAGGTAGTGAATGATGTGTCTTCCAATGACGTGGTGAGTGGTGAGGTGGGGGGTAGGGGAGTGGGAGATAGTGGAATTGTGGGGAGAGGTGTTGTGGTTGGTGAAATATCCATTGGGTCGAACATTGTGGTGTGTGCAGGGGCTACCATGTAAGTTGGTATGGTAGGTGAAGTGAGTTTGGTTTCTGTGTAGATTGATGTTGTTGCGAGCATCTGGGAACTGTGCCTTTGAGACACTAGAGTGCGGATGTATTGCCCCATGAAAGATGAGTATTGGGGTGGTGCGATTGGGTTGAGTGAGGTGTAGGGAGCATATGGGAAGTATGGGTCATGGGATGGGGGTACCCGTAATGGGGGATAAGCTGGGAAACAAATGATGCCCTCCGTGGGTAGGGGGGTTCCAACCACACTCGGAATTACGGGGTGGCCAATGATGGACTCGGAGGACAAAAGGGGTAAAGTGTACAGGGGATTGGTGATGGAAGAGAAGAGGGTGCCCTATGAGGTTGGCTCTCGAAAGGAGAAGGATGTGGATGAGGTTGGGTTGTAGGTGAAGGTAGATGTGATGACTGCAGTTTCTTAAATGGTGGGAGGTGGTCGTGGTGGTGGAGAAGGTGGGGATGGGGGGTGCGGGGGTGAGATGGGTGATGTCTGAACGAAAGTTTCAGCAGTGAGGTCAACGGTGGTGGTGGGGGTATTTATGGTTTTGATGTTTAGTGTTGGTTCTATGATGGGTATTCTGATAGTCTTACCTGCTCGTGGTAATGTGTCGACTCTGCGTTTGTCATACTTCATAGACTGGCGAACTACTGTGTGGACAGCCTCTGGAACTCCTAACGATTCTCACACTGATTTGAGGGTGTTAATAAAATTTTGATCTACTCTGTCGTCTGCTAGCATTTCTTCCATCAAGGCTTGGCCTGACGCAAGGGAGAGTTGGTGCCTTTCTTGCATTGCTTTGATCATATCATATAACCTTTGTAGTTGAGCTGTGTATGCAGGTGCACCTACAAGTTCTAGACCTTCTTGCTGCTCATCTTGATGCCCGTGGTCATATTTCTCCTCATCCTCCTCATACTCTTCATCTTTGTCTTCCTCTTCATCCATTTCAACTCTGGTAATAGGTACTTGGGAGGTTGTTGCCTGCGGTTGAACATTCCCCACTTGTTGTTCCTCTTCTGCCTCAAGATATACGTCTCTTAACAATTGTTCGAAGTCTTCATTCGTGAGTTCTTCCAAGGGTGCGCCATCGGGAAATTCAAGATCAGTTGGAACGGGAGGAAATTTCAAATTAGGTCCATCAATGCTGCATCTTGGAAGTCGTAGTGTGAATGACCGAACCCTTCAGGGTGGTGGGATAACGTTCGGTGTTAGGGTGGCTCCACGTGGTTGAGCACATAGTACTTGGACAGTTCCTCTCATCTTCTTGGAAGGGGGTCCAGTGGATGTCCGGCCTCTAAACTGCTGTACTCGATTCCACATCAGGGCCCATTGAATAGGGATGTCATAAGCCAAACACCTATAAATGATTCTAGTTAGAGCACAACATCCATATAACACGTGCTTCCATGGCCATCGTTTGTGGGCTAGGTGTATCTGATCAATTATCCAGTGGGGTAAGTTGATGGTGAGGTTTTGTGTCTCTGCCAGATACAAACTAAACCATATTTTCTTGGGTGGCATGGTGAATCTATCTTGGGCAGGAAAAGCAAAATGTTGCATGCACATTCGAAGGTGTATTGCAATATTGGGCGTCATGGCCACCATGTCCTTGAGCTTGGTGAGGCTCCAATTCTTCATGGAATCAGGCACCAGGGTCTCCTTCTCTGTTGGAATATGCATTCCTCGCATACCTAGGGCCTCTCTCACTAAGTTGTTTGATAACCGAAAACTCTTGAGCTCATTCCCCCTTGTCAGAGATGGAAGCACAAATGAGCTTGTACCTTTTGGGTGCTTGCTTGGATTCAAGGTATTGATAAGATAGTAGCATCGCATGAAGTCAGGCTTTGGGAGCCGGGCACTGAAGTATGCATCCAATCCTGCCTTCTCCCATATCGGACGTAGGCCTTCTTCATTTTGTAACTTTTCGAATTCCCTTGTAAAGAAGTGGTACTTACCTTGCTTTCCATTGAAGTCCAATTCTGACTCCCATAGGTATGATCCCTCTCCCAAGGGTCCTGCAACTTCACTAAACCAGTGGGAAGCCTTCCCTACAGGCATGGTATGGCCACTTGGGGGGTCTGCTATTGGTATGATTTGGATGGTCTGCAACTCTTCTGGTCTTTCATTTGTCTCTGGCATAATTGGTAAAATCTCTAAATCCACCACTTGATGGCTCGTGCCTCCTTGAGAGCTCGTTCCTGCAGCCTCGGCCATGTTGAAGAATTCGTTGCGAGTTCTGTGAGGATATATGAATGAATGTTAACATTGCAATGGACACAAAATGACATTGTGTCCCCGTTACAACATTAACTTGATGAATTGTGATACGGTTAGTGGGTTAGTGAGTGCGTATATGATCGTGAGTGCGATGTGTGGTTAGTGGATGACAATTCTTATGTGCTATTTGAGGTGGTTAGGTGCGGTGTGGATTCAGTTAGTATGTGGGGATGATTTTACAATGGGATCAGGTGGTTTATTACAAGGTTTAGGCCGCCACACACAGTGGATGGCTTTTGTTTTTTATTTTGTGGAGACTTTAAAGGGCTTGATTAGAAGGCCTACCTGGAAATGAGGCTTTTTAGGGACCCATTTACAAGTGATTCTGCTCATGCTCATGGGTGAATCTGTGTTCATGTGTGACGAATAAGAGCGGGTATCAGTCGTTCTTTCTATGGCTACCACAATTTTCTTGGAGGTTTCCTTGTTATCATAGGCCTCTCTTGCTTGTGGATTTCGTTTAGGCATCCTTATCATGACCCTCCTATCGTCTATCTCATACTTTTTGAAGTTTTCAGGGACCTCAAACAAAGATTCTTCCTCCTCTAATGTGACTTCTCTCTTCTCTCTTTTCTTGCCTTCATTCTTAAGAGTCACTTGTGTGGTTAATCTTACATCATTTGTGAGCTCTTCATGTCTCTGAGGGTGAACTTCTACTTCATAAAAGTATTCTTCATCTGATGCAAAAGGTGGGTCCATAATAATTGACTCTAGATTGGAGTCACTTGGTTCCTTGAATGCATCAGTGTTAGGTTCACATTCTTCAAGAACAGAATCACCCATGATTGTCTCTATTGAGAAGACTGAAATATCATAGCCATCCTCATCACAGTGGGGTGTCCATTGTTCTTCATTGATGGCTATGTCCATTGTTGCTAAAATTTTTGCCCAGCCGTGAGGTTCAAATTCTTCGTCAAGAAATACTACAGGTGCATAGGCTGGGTCTTAAATTGATCTATGAGTATCCTTAGCACCTACCTCTCTGGCTTTTTCTCTCTTCTCTTCCTCTACTGCTACCTTGCACATCCATACGTGTGTGTCTTCATGAATCCATGAGGATCCTGATCATATGGAATGCACCAACTCAGTATCATCTTTGGCTCTATGGATGGGGTTCCATTGAATAGACGGTACATCTCTATGAGAATAATCCTTGAGATTCACTTTGGTCGTGACAACTAAATGTTGCAAGTACAGGGAATTGGTTCCCCAATCCTGTACTACTTGCAACGGCCGCATAAATGGTCTTCCAACAATCATCTCATAGGCTTGATTTTTGCTAAAGTCACATATAGCAAAAGTATGCTCAAACTCCACACCACATGTAGTGAGAGTGATTCCTTCTAGCAATCCTAAGGGTCGCTCTATGTGACCATCGGCCATCTGCAATTTCATTCTCGTTGGTCTGAGTGTTGGCTTGCCCCAATGCTTCCATAGGGAAGTGTTAGCAATTGCTACTCCTGCGCCTGAGTCCAAAATTGCCTTGGTTGTGTACCCCTGATGGGTAATGGGAAGATAGGTGTTTCCTTCTTCTCCTTCACTCATGTCTCCTATCTTATCCAAAGGTATTTCTGGCACCATTCTGTGCGAACCTACCTGGGAACGAGGCTTTGCTACTTCTGGCACTTGATTGGCTACATGTTTCCATAGTTCTGGCCTAACCTTGAGTAAGTCTTCTAAAATGAGATTGTACTGCACTTCAATGTTCTTTACAACCTCTGTGTTCCTAGGTATGATTGAGTCTTCGTTTCTTACCATGACCGTGGGTGCTCTCATGCAAGTAGACTTTGCTTCCCATGGGCCTGTGAAATGGGGCAATTCCTGTAAGGATTTAGACTCGAGGGTAACACTTTTCATGATCCATTGCATTTGGCCCTTCTTGGATTTTGGCTTGATATGCCTTGAGCATCATGTTTAAGTCCTCAGGAGTTGAATATGCTAGGACTGACCCTACTCTAGGGGATGGTGGGATTGTGTGAGGTGGGTTGGAAGGTGGTGGATTGGATGGGGATGGGAATGGTGGTGGAGGGGTAGTGTGAGAGTGAGGTTGAGAGGTGAGTTCAATTATCTTGGCTCTCGTTTCTCTGAGACTTTCCTCGAGTTCACTCATCTTCTTTTCCCATTGTCTTTTCATTCTCTCGCGGCTATCTTTCCAGGCTCTCGTCCATTTCTTGGTTATGCTCACAGTTTCACTAACTTCGGCACTCTTTTCTTGGCCTAAACCTTGGTTTTGCTGCAAGGCCTGAGCTCTGGTGACCACTTGCATAGGTGCAGTGGAAGTTACACTTCCTGTTGAGTCTACGACTAACCCAATAATGTTAATAGGAGTGATTTTTGGCATGTTGTTGGGATTCTTTGGGCAATCTTGTAAGAGATGCTCCTCCCCGCAATCTTGACAAAATCCTTGAATTGTCACAGATTGGGGTTGTGTAGGTTCATGCATAGGGCAATCACGAATGAGGTGATCTCCCTCACATCGATAGCATGGTCCTTTAGGAAATGGGGGTCTTACTTGCCTAGGTTGAGGTCTAGAGTTGGGGTTTGCATACATGACATTTGTGTAATCTGGCTCCCAACTAGGTTCACTCGGTTCTTCACTATAGTAGGACTCACCATGTTCAAGAGACTGCATGTAGTAATCCTGGGGGCTATCAATATGTGTAGAATCAAAGCTATGGTCACTGGGGTCACTTTCAAAAAGTAATGGAGTAACTGGGACTATAGCTCTATTCAAATTTTCTTCAGCAGATGCATACTTTACAGGAATCACATTGGTGGAGCAGGGGGTTGCTATGCTAGAACTGGTTGAGGTCTCTACTGCCCTTGATAGGGTTGCTGATAGGGTTGTTGGGGCCTACCGTACTGCTATGGTGGATACTGGTTTTGGTACCTGCCCTGTTGTGGATATGGTTGAGGGTAATTTTGTCTTACAATTTGTTTGTTATAGGGGCAGTCTTGTGCGGTGTGATTGGTGTATCTTCGCTCTATGGTGTAGTACCGGCTACTAGGATTCACTTGGGCCTGAGCCATAATGGGACATACATTCGCCATATGGTCGCCTCCACAAGTATAGCATCTTTTCACTGGGGCAAACCTTGGTATTTGTTTTCTCTATACTCCTAATTTCTGAGCTACTTTCTCGGCCAGTTCCTCAATAAATGTGGATTGCATGGAAGAGAGGCTAGTAGAACTATCTGGATCTTTGTAGATTTTTGAAAGCTCCAATTCCTCCCCTAGGTTATCCTTGATGTCTATGCACATGCGTACACACTCTTCTATGGTCCTATGGTCCTTTAAGTACACATATGATCTCAATTTGGTACTTAGCAATCCATCTAGGAATAAAGCCACTTGTTTAGCTGGTGTGGGTAACTCAGGAATAGGGCATCTCTCTAAGTATTGCCTAAAACTTCTTCCTGCAAGTCTCACGGTCTCTTGAGGTGTCTGTTTGAAGCTATGAATCAGTGAGGAAGTATTATGCCTTATGCCACTCTTAGAGAATTCAGTAATGAATGCCTCCAGAAGTTGGTCTATGTTCCTAAAGTGTCTCTCATTTAGTGGTTGAAACCACGTAAGGGCTGTGTTCCTAAGGGTTAGACCAAAGGCATTGTATTGCGTGAATAGGTCCTCAACTTGTTCAGCTCTCAAGACTTGCCTAAACTCAGCCACATGATCGTAGGGGTCTCCAGTGCCATCGAAGTAGTTCTTCATGGACTTAACTAGAATGGGTTGGCCTCAAGGTTCTGGTGTGTTCCCTAGGCCTTGGCAAAGGAAAATCATCATCATTTCTTAGGTTCCTCGGAGCTCTTGGTCTCTCGGTTTCTTCTCTATCCATCTATGTTCTCATCCTTTCTCTTCCCAATGGGTTAGCAAAACTTACCTCAGGTCTTTCTCTATTCCTGTCTCTTTGAGCTCCACGAGCTTGGGATGTTCCAGCTCCTTGGTGGCCATATGAGACATTAGATCTTGGTTGAGGAAAAATAAATTCACCCTTCCAAGTCTAGGCATGTCTACCATGTTCTGTGACCATGAAGATCCTCTTTGAAGTATTGTCTAAATAGGTCACTTTGCCCGGGCTATCAGGATCTTTGAACTCATAGATTATGATTGTTCCTATCTCATTAGGCTGATCAGGCTTATACCTCGAAAAGGCATCATTGATCTCTCGGTTCAAGAGCATATCTATGCTCTTATTGTCATGGGGAACCCATTCTAGATTGAAGATTCTCATTAGAACTGATTTACCTCGAGGGGTCCTAGGCTCTAGACCTATGTTCCATTGCTCTAGGTCACCTATGTCCATTTCTGGGATCACATTTCCAAATTCGTCTGTCCTATCTGGGTGACTGGTGACTATGTATATGGTTCCTTCTTTGTCCAGGTATGCACCATTTTTGAACTTGACTGCTGGATGTTCTAGTCCAATGGGTTGATCAGGGTTTTTAATTTGGACCACAGATATTCCTAGGCCATCCTCGTAGATGCAAGCACCTAATCAGTTGGTCCTAAGGTATTCCAGCTACGTCTTGTATGGGTCTTTGACCCTTTTTAAGTATGGCACGCTTGAGCTTCGTATGGGTACTCTCCATACCCTGAGACATCTCGGACTCGCTAGTTTTAGAGCTAGGGTAGTGCGAATAATGGCTCAACTGCTGGGCCCAAGAACTAGCAGTATGATTGATGCTAGCCTCTGAAAACCTGAGACTCTGTCTATCTTTTCCTAGGTGTCATCCTGATCTAAGGTTCATATGCCGAATTGAGTAGCCCCAATTTTCCCAAGTACAACCTCGTTGCTGAGTTCTTTTGTATCAGTTACTTGGTTCTTTTTTATGTTGATTATCGTGTTTAAGTTCTTGTCTGATATCGCGTCGTCAAGAATATTGAGTGATTTTCTGCACTTTAAGTTGATCGTTCCATGTTAAGTTCTTTTCCTTTAAAATTATCAATCGCATAAAGATTATGTTTCAGCTTGAACTTGAGTATTTAGGTAGTCTTCAACTTGATAGATGCCTATCGTCACCCTGACTTACTTCTAGCACTACTCGCACTTAGCCTAAATTAGGAATTGACAAAGGAAGTTGAGAATGATCCAACCTCACTTGTTGATCCCTTGCTCTTTGATGCTCAAGAACCTTGTTCTCAAGCTTGCAGAATGTCCTTGCTTTGGATGCCCTCTAGTGCTCTCAATGGACCTATAAAAGAACCAAAGTTAGCTCAAGACTCAGAAACAACTGACATAACAAATCACTTCCATTCATGTAATTCAGATATCAATTTCCCCTTTATCTTTATGGAAAACAATTCTATGGATCCCTCAGTTTCTTGCCCAGGGGTATGGTCTACTTCAAAATACCCTATCTAATAATCCACATATTATTTTTACCATAACTAGTGAAAGTTTTGATACTACTCCCCACGAGCTTTCCAACAAGCCTAAGATCACTCCAAGTGGATTTCATATGAGGAAGTTATGACAGTTCAGGGTTCTAGGGTTAAAACAGGGTCAAACAGGCCAACAGAGCAACAGGGTTTCCTCAAATTATTTGTTTATAGCCTCCCTATATGTCCTATAGCCCAATAGTTATGCCCAAAATTAGCCAAATTCCTCAAATTAACAAACCCTAAAAAATTGGCCGAAAATGGATGTCAATCACGATCGATTGGGCTGTCAATCATGATGGACAGAGCTCTCCATCGTGGCCTGTCAGTCGCCATGGACACGTGTCAATCGTGATGGAAAGGGGTGTCGATCACGATTGATGGGTCAATCGCGACTGATTGTGTCAATCGCGATGGACTAAGATTTTTCGAGGTTTTTGCGTGACTTTGTGTCAATCGGGGTCTATGCGTCGTGATGGATACGTTTTTTCATCGAGATGGGGTGTCAGTCGCGATGGTTCTATCAGTCACGATGGACAGGGGTGTCCATCACGATGGATACGTGTCGGTCGTGATGGATAGGCTGTTCATCATGATGGACACTATCAATTGCAACTGATGCTGTCAATCGCGATGGACAGCAAAAATGCAAATTTTTTAGAAATTTTTGTGGATTTGTGATGTGCAAGGTCTCTAGTCTACTGTGGTGCACTTAGTTTTACCAAAGGAGCGATTTTTTTGTCAATCACGATTCACAAAGATGAATGCCCCCGAGATTGTGCAGAGCTTTTCCGTACCTGTGCAACCTACTGGAGACGATGAGACAGCCAAATCCTGCAAGGAAGCTCAAAAAACATGCAAAAGTAGCGCACATAAATCTCTCTCTCTCACTCTCTCTCACAAGTGAAATGAGGGAAATGGAAGGAGGAAGGAGATATGATCGAAAAACTGAAAATTTTCGCGATGATGGAGATGGAGGTGGGATATGGTGAGGATGATGATGGTGATGATGATGTGAAGCAAGAAAGAGAAAAATAAGGAAAAGTAAAGAAATTACCTACAACACCAACGTCACAACTCTACGTCTTACCATCACACGCTCGTCCTCAAAGCTCGATCCCCGACAACGGCGCCAAAATTTGGTGTAGCTCAGTGATGAGTAGCACCTCCTTTAATGTCAATCTGGGAATACATGAGGATGGTATGAAGACCTCGAACAAGTGATGGCACGTGTGTGAGTGAGAAGCACACTAACATGCACACACATACACACACACGCACACAAGGCAAGAACAAAGAGAGAGAGACAATGGAGTTCTTTAGATTACTCAAAAGTGCTCTTACAGGTTCAATTCTACATCAAGCTAACCTCAAAAATGAGCTCTCTAGCTCTTTTTATAGTTTTTTACTAGCTTTGGCCCTGTCCAGACTTAGTGTCTAGCCTAGTTAAAAATTAGGTTCTAGGGCCTATTTGAGGGCTCAAACAAAGTCTGAAAAATATGAAAATTGATAGGTAGGTACTTCTAATGCTCCTAAAGCTCGTGGACTCCTTCGATTGAACAAAATGGAGTTAGAAAAAGGTGAAATGGTAATTACAATTATTGTTAGTAATGAGAATCACTGTTATAAAGATGTTGTTTTGGAAAAAATTGAATGGCCTATTTGCCAGATCTTCGTTGACTGCTCTGTCTACTAAGTCCTTCTCTTTGCTCTGACTCTTTCCGCTGGCTTCCTTGTCTCATCAGTCCTTGGGTGCCCTGACTGTTATCAACACACATGTACACATACACATGCACATATGCACATACACTTACACATACTTGTGCACATACATATATATACACACTCATATACATACACATACACACATATACACATGCATATATACCTACACATACACATACACATACATACATGATACACTTATACACATACACATGCACATACACACACATACACATACATATGCACACACACACATATGCACATACACTTACACATACACATACACATATACATACATATGTTGGGAAAGATGGATGGACATTCCAAGAAATGAGTAGGTACTACCAATTCTTGCTTTGTACCAGCCTCTTCTTGCTTCAGAGTTGAGTTGTAAGCCCTCTTAGCTTTCCAATTACACTAAAAAAGTGTCTATGTACTTTGGAAATGATGTGAGAAATGATTGAATCAAAACAAACTATTTCCAAGTTGAAGGATCAATGAAAACCTTCTATTTTTGTTCACACACCTGCTGCTTGTTATGCTCTGTGCTTCCAGTACAGTAGGAATTAGAAAAATTCCTTTTGGAGATATCATATTGGCTTAATTAGCTAATGATTCCAAGTGGAATCACTTAAAATGATGCACTATACACGGAGCAATCAATTTAGCAATCAAATCGTTACCCCCGATTTTTTAAGACCTCTGTAGAGTTTGACCAGTGGGTACTCCGACGTCCTTTTCTCCAAATTGGTTGAATGTATTATCTTTAGAATCTGTAACCATGTATAGGAATTAGGGCTGATTCAAGAAGCTATAGAACATTGAAAATGGTGAAGGAATGACTGAGATATGAGCAATACAAAATGATTGTTCTGAGTAACTATGACAGAGAGACCATAGATGAAAAGTATTGATCTATTGTATTAGAACACAATCTTGTACAAGATCATAGGCATGATAATCAAAGCCTAATGATAATGAGTGGTGTAGGCTATGATGTAAGCCTCACCCTCTTACAATGTAGTCAAGGAGAACTCGGAATCGGAGTCACATCTTCGTGAGTTTTTTCAAGTCATCTTTTATAGATGATACATTTGAATTTTGAATTTGAATTCTTCATTGGCTCTCACTAAAAGTGGTCCTCCAATCTAGGATATATTCTCTCAAGTAAAGTCGTGACATTTCCAACTAACAAACTCCACGAGTTTAGTGGTGGTTACAAATATTCTTCCAAGTCAATTTGACTTTTACAAATGGTAAAGGATAAAAGCTTCCTAGCAATGGTTCCCATGAGCATCAATTAGTTGAACATAAACTCTAGCAAAATGTGTAGGCTTGATATTTGCACCAACAACCCCCCCTCAAGCCAAACATTTTGTCTTGGTCTTCTTCTTCAATCGTCTGGAATGTCCTGGAATCCAATCATATACTTAAACTTGCAAAGTTTTGTACCATCTAATGCTTTAGTCAATAAGTCTGCACATTGCAGGTTAGTTGATACATATGCCAACTGAATTTCCTTGCTCAATAGCTTCTCTCTCACATAATGATAGTGGACCTCTATATGCTTGGTCGTAGCATGATAAATAGGATTTGTTGCAAGATGTAGTGAGCTTGTATTATCTCCAAAAATCATTGGAGATGTAGTATGCAAACCCAAATCTATATATAACAATCTGATCCATATGGCCTCCTGAGTAGCATTGGCCAATCCTCTATACTCTGCCTTTGTAGAAGATAAAGCAACAGTAGGTTGCTTCTTTGAATACCATGATATAGGTTTATCACTTACAAAAGATAGGTAACTTGAGGTACTCCTTCTATCATATTTGCAACCTGCCCAATCTACATCTGAATATATCTTGATGTCCAAGTCTGAGGTATAAGGAAAGTATAATCCTTAATTTTGAGTGCCCTTAAGGTACTTCAAAATCCTCTTGGCAACTTCCAAATGAGGTGCCATAGGTTTGTGCATAAATTGATTTAAGACACTTGCTCCATAAGCAGTATCAATCCTTGTCAATGTAGCATAGTTCAAGCTTCCCACTATGCTTTGGAAGTCTGCAATATTCTCAAGCACATCACCTTCATGAGCACTTAACTTTTGGTTTACCTCCATTGGAGTACTTGCTACCTTGGCGTCCTACAACTGAAAATTCTTCAACATGTCCTGTATATATATTCTCGAAGTAATGTAAATTCCAGAGTTAGTATAGACTAACTCAAGTACAAGGAAATACTTTAGTGATCCTAGATCCCTAATTTTGAACTCCTACATCATTTGATTCTTAATCTGCTTGATGCCATTAGCATCATTACCTGTGAGTATGATATCATCAACATATACACATAGGTATATTACCTCTGAATTACTTCCCTTAATAAACAGAGAAGTATATGCTTTACTCATGATGAACCCTTGATCCTGAAGGTATGTAGTCAACCTATGGTTCCATGCCCTAGGTGCCTACTTCAATCCATAAAGAGCTTTGTTCAATTTACACACATATGTTACCTTGCTTGGATCCTCATAGTCAAGAGGTTGAGACATGTACACCTCCTCTGAAATCCAACCATTTAGAAATGCATTTTTTACATCCAATTGATACATGTTCCAATTCTTTGATGCAGCCACACTTACCAATACCCTGATGGTTGGCATTTTTGCCACAGGTGAGAAGGTTTCTTCATAATCAACTCATTGGGTTTGTGCAAAACCCTTAGCCACAAGTCTAGCTTTGTACCTGCTTATTGATCCATCAAAATTCCTCTTGATCTTATAGATCCATCTAGAAGCAATTACCTTCATAGACTCCTTCTTTGGTACTAGCTGCCAAGTATCACTGTCCTTGAGTGCCTTCTTCCATTCTGCCTTGGACTTTGCCTCTTCATATGATGATGGCTCTTCAAATGACAAGTCTTTTGCAAGATTAACAAAGTGCTTCATAACTAAGGAAGTGTCATACCCATATCTGATTGGCTTCTTGCTCTCCCTTTGTGATCTTTTGATTGCTTGGTTGGATGATTCTAGTATATCTTCTAACTTCTTCATTTTTTACTTTGCCTTTGGACTTCCATGCCTTGAATTCTTCTAAGTTGATGATGTCCTCATCATCTGAGTTGATGTCTTCAATCTGATTAGGCTCAACCTTAGTGAGGCTTGGAAACTCCTCTTCCAAGCCATAAGGTAGCTTTACTTTCCTGCATTCACGTTCAAACCAAGAGTCATTCTCATCAAAGACAGGGCCTAGCTTACCTCTTATTTGAGAAGGAATATGCACATAAGCAACACATCCAAAGATCCTGCAATGATCAAGTGAGGTCTTCTACAATGCCATGCTTCATATGGGGTCATCCCATCAAGAGATTTGGATGGCAACCTGTTTACAAGATAAGTAGTAGTAGATACACTCTTTGACCACAAGTAATTAGGTAATTTGTTTTCATTTATCATTGACCTACTGTTTTCAACAATTAGCCTATTTCTCCTCTCTGCCACCCCATTTTGCTCAAGGGTATACCTTGTTGTAATTTTTCTCTTGATTCCTATGTCCTGCAAGAATGCATCAAACTCATTTGAGAAGTACTCACCTCCTCCATCTAACCTTAGTCTCTTTAGACTTCTTCGTGTTTGGTTCTCAAAAAGTGCAAGATACTTTTTAAAGCAACTGAATACTTCATCTTTGTGCTTCATAAAATATAAGATAGTCCACCTACTGAAGTCATCAATGAAAGATACATAATACCTTGATCTAGAAATTGAGGGATCTTTACTTGGTCCCCATACATCTGTATGGACAAGCTGTAGGTAGTCCTCATGCATGTAGCCTTTCCTTGAGAAGGGTAACCTGTGAGATTTTCCAAACTGACAAGCACCACATTTATAGATCATGTGTTGCTTGGATACATTAGGTATCCCAAGCACACATTGATCTCTACATATTTGCTTTAAGGTCCTTTCACCAACATGGCCTAATATCTTATGCCAAATTTCAAGCTCTGATAGTGTTTGGTCTTTGTAACTATAAAGTGCAATATTCCTTGTATCTTCAAGTTCAAAAGTGAATAATCTGCCTGTCTTTTCTCCTTTGGCAATTCTCTTGAATCCATGTTGGGGATCCTCCACAAATGCTCCATATTGGTTGAATCTAACCTGCAAACCCTTTTCCACAATCTATCCAACACTCATCAAATTCTTGGTAATTGTAGGTACATATAGAACCCTGCTCAGTAGATTTGTATTTCCATCAAAGGTTTTAATATTTCCTACCTTGATCCCTAAGTGCTTGGTGTCATCATTTATTTGTACCTGATGCTTACCCTTTGGTTCCTCATAGTCAGAGAGAATAACTACATTGCCTGCAACATGGTTTGAGCATCCTGAGTCAATGTAGAAGAGATGGTCATCATTTATACCTCGTTTTGAAGTCATATTCATAATGAGAAGAGAATCCTCTTGGTCCTCTCTATAGTTGTTGTAATCTTTCCTTGATTTGTAGCCTCCTTGGTAGTTGCTATTGTAGTTGTTTTTCTAATTGTTATTGTATCCTTGATGGTGATTGAATCTTCCTCTTGATTGTATATATCCACCTCTTTGATATCCTCTACCTCTCTGATTCTTGCAGTTCTTGTAACACTCATCTGTAGTATGATTTGACAATCCAAAAATATTGCATGATGAGGAGTTATAAGGTCTCCCCCTACCTTGCTTACCTCCTCTGCTCCTTCCTCTTGAGGTTCTACCTCTCCCTGCATAGTTGCCTTGGGAGGTAGCTCCTTCACCCTCAATCTTCTTGTTCTTCCTTTTCTCTTTGGACTTACTTTTATTAGTTTATAGGGCAGAAGAGCTATTACCTCTTGATGAATCTCCATTCTTGTTGAGCTTGGCTTCCTGGGTAAAGAGTTGCCCCATGAGTGTGGTAAGATCTAGAATCTGCATGTCCATGTACAAGTACATGGCAGTTGTGAAGCTATCCCATTTGTCATCAACTTTAATACCATTGACTACTTGTCTTACAATCTGCTCCTCTTCAATTTCTTCTCCTATGCTTGCCAATTGAGCAGCTACATCTTTGAATTTGGTCACATACTCTGCGATGCCTTGCTTGGGTTGCTTTATTGGTTCTTCCTAGCCCTTGTGTTGGAAGAGAAATATGAAGACAATATTTCCCAAGTTTCTGGGGATGTCTTACAGTTCTTAATGTGTGGAAGAAGAAAATTAGAAAGTGAGTTAAGTAAGTAAGACCTTGGTAATGCATCCTTGGCACACCATGTATCGAGTCTTTCATGCTCCTCTCTTGTAGATTGTCCTTTGCTTCTGAGTATGGGCATCTCCTCATCTCCTGAGATGTATCCATAGGGGCTCTTTCATTGCAAGTATGTCTTCATCCTCAAGGACCATGCTTGATAGTTGTTCGTGTCCAATTTATCAATGAAAGAAGGAAAACCATCTCCCATTTTACCTTAGCTTTGCTCTGATACCACTGTTGGGAAAGATGGATGGACTCTCCAAGAAATGAGTAGGTACTGCCAATTCTTGCTTTGTACCAGCCCCTTCTTGCTTCAGACTTGAGTTACAGGCCCTCTTAGCTTTCCAATGACACTAAAAATCCTATGTACTTTGGAAATGATGTGAGAAATGATTGAACCAAAACAGACTATTTCCAAGTTGAAGGATCAATGAAAACCTTCTATTTTTGTTCACACACCTACTGCTTGTTATGCTCAATGCTTCCAGTACATTAGGAATTAGAAAAATTCCTTTTGGATATATCAAACTAGCTTAATGAGCTACGGATTCCAAGTAGAATCACTTAAAATGATGCACTTTACATGAAGCAATCAATTTAGCAATCAAATCATTACCCCCAATTTTTTAGGACCTCTGTGGTGTTTGACCAGTGGGTACTTCGATGCTCTTTTCTCCAAAGTGGATGAATAGATTATCTTCAATCCTTGTGAGCATTTAGAAGACGTAGAGCTGATTCCAACAAGCTATAGAACATTGAAAATGGTGAAGGAATGACTGAGATATGAGCAATACAAAATGATTGTTTTGAGTAACTATGACAGAGAGACCATAGATGAAAAGCATTGATCTATTGTATTAGAACACAATGTTGTACAAGATCATAGGCATGATAATCAAAGACTAATGATAGTGAGTCACATAGGCTATGATGTAAGCCTCACTCTCTTAAAATGTAGTCAAAGAGAACTCGGAATTGGAGTCACATCTTTGCGAGTTTTTTTTAGTCATCTTTTATAGATGATACATTCTTCATTGGTTCTCAGTAAAAGTGGTCCTCCAATCTAGGAGATATTCTCTCAAGTAAATTTGTGACTTTTCCAACTAACAAACTCCACGAGTTTAGTGGTGGTTACAAATATTCTTCCAAGTCAAATTGACTTTTAAAATGGTAAAAGATAAAAGCTTCCTAGCAATGGTTCCCATGAGCTTCAATTAGTTGAACATAAACTCTAGCCAAATGTGTAGGCTTGATATTTGCACCAACAACATACACATTCACATACACATAATACACTGTTCAGGAGAAGATGGGTCAAAACTAAAAATAGTAGTAAAGTCCCATTCTTCATTCTACACTAGATTAGCACACTCTATTTTTGGTGTAGAGGGCTTTGCAAAAACCATTCCAACCTATTTTTTCTTTGCCTCTTTAGCAACCAGTTTTGGACAACTCTTTATTGTTGGAGATAGACGTCTGCAGAAGCACGCAAATAGCACAAGGAAGAAGAAGAAGCTTGGAGCACAAACACACAATACTGAATGTATTACTAGAGAATGTACAAAGATAAGTAGCCCATTAGGGCAATAGGCATATATACAAGCCGGGGGAAAAAAACCTCCTAAAGAGGGAAAAAAGTGCCCCGGTGGTCCTAGTGTGTTCACACACATCACTACCTAAATATATCAACAAATCCCCCCTGGGAGTGATGCGGTGAACAAGGAGCTGGCACTCATGTATAAGGAAGTGCCAAGCTATGTGGAAATCACTCCACAAAAGGAAGTAAGCCCAAACTTTGCGGAAAGCTTCAAACTTCTCCCTAGGCAGAGCCTTCGTGAAAAGGTCTGCAATGTTCTCCTGCGTGGGCACATATGCCAAGCTAATCTCCCCAGCAGAAAACCTCTCCCTGACATAGTGATAATGCACCTCAATGTGCTTTGTGCGAGCATGGAACACAGGGTTCCTCGCAACTGCCAATGCACTCTGACTGTCAGTGAAGATGGTGGTGGCAGAAGACTGGCCAACACCCAAATCAGCCATAAGGCGTCTGAGCCACACACACTCAACAGTCGCTGTGAAAGCTGCCCTATACTCAGCCTCACAACTGGAAGTGGCCACAGTAGGCTACTTCTTGCTCAACCAAGATATACATGAGCTACCAAGCATGAAGCAAAAACCATTGGTGGACACGCGAGTGTCATAGCAACCAGCCCAATCTGAGTCAGAAAAAGCATGCAAATCTGGCGGTAGTGATCCCCCCTTGGGATAAAACAACCCAAGTAGCCGAGTACCACTCAAGTAGCGAAAGATGCGCTTAACCGCCTTCCAATGCGTGACTCCTGGGCAATGCATAAACCTGCTCATCTGTGAGATAGCAAACTGAATATCTGGCCGAGTAATGCATAAGTAAATCAAGCATCCAACAGCCTGTTGATAGAGAACAGCATCAAATGCATCTCCAACATCATGAAGACTCAATCGTAAACCTGTCTCCATAGGAGTGGCAATAGGCTTACAGTCTTCAAGGCCAAAACGCTGCAATAATGTGTCAATATATTTCGTTTGACACAAAGCCATTCCACCATCAACTTGCATAAACTGAATGCCCAAATAGGGATGCAAATGCCCCAAATCAGACATCTCAAATGAGGCATGCAAATCAGCCTTGAAATCAGCAATATGCTTCTCAATAGGACCAATGAGCAGCATGTCATCAACATAGACAAAAATGATCAGAAGCACATCATTAGCACACTTAACATATAAGGTGCTTTCAGTTGGACTGTTCACAAAACCATGTGCAACCAGATAGGCATGTATCTTCTCATACAAAGCACGTGGTGCTTCCTTTAAACCATATAATGCCTTCTTTAACCTGCACACCTGGTTTTCATGCCCTTTCTGCACAAAGCCACGGGGCTGAAAAACATACACTTCTTCATGTAAGTCACCATTCAGAAATGTTGTTTTAATGTCCAACTGATGTACATTCCAACCATGATGGGCTGCAAGTGCACAAATGCTCCTAACAATAGTCATACGACATGTAGGTGCAAAGGTCTCATCAAAATCAATGCCTCTTTCCTGCACATAACCCTTTGCAACAAGCCTAGCCTTATACTTGTCAACTGTACCATCAGGCTTACGCTTAAGCTTGTATACCCACTTAGTTCCAATGGCCTTCTTGCCAGGAGGCAAGTCACATAAAGACCATGTACCATTCTTCATTATAGCATCATATTCAGATTGCATGGCAGCCATCCAATTCTTTGAATTCTGTGCTTCATCAAAAGAAACAGGCTCATTCTCATCACAAAGACTAGACGTAGCCATAGCATAGCAATCTGATGCAAAGGAGGCACTATGAGAGCATGAACGAGTACGATATGATAAAGGTGCATCTAATTTGCTGTCACGCAAAGTCTGCACCAGCCATTTTGGCATAGTTTTTGCCTGCTCAATATCAGCTCTCTCATCAACAAGTGCATCATGTAAATCTGCATCAGAAATAGAATGATCTGCATCATCATATGAAACCTGCAAGGGCTGAGAAGTTGCCTCATTAGGATCAGCACTAGATTGTCCACCTGTAAAAAGAGGCATCAACGTATCATACATGTCTTTGGAGCTAACAGATGTCTCCTTAGTACATGAAAGCAATGGCTGAATAGCATCTTCCACAAAGAAAACATCACAGCTAACCAGAATGTGTTTAGTCTGTGGATGATACAGACGATAGCCTTTACTTTCAGAACTGTACCCAACAAAAATACATTTTACTACCTTATCATCCAATTTTCTGCGATGTTGATCAGGCAGTAATGCATATGCCAAACAACCAAAAACACGCAGATGAGCAACAGATGGCTTGCGATCATGACAAGCCTGATATGGAGTGATAGACTGCAACGCTTTAGTGGGACACTTGTTCAATACATATGATGCACACATGACAACCTCAAGCCAGAAACTATGTGGTAAAGCCTGACTTTTGACCATGCACCTCGCCGTCTCCATGAGTAACATGTTCTTTCGTTTAGCAACTCCATTCTGTTGAGGTGTATACGGCACTATACACTGGTGTTTTATCCCACGTTCAGCCAGAAATGCATTAAAATCTGAAGACATATATTCCCCCCCTCGATCAGAACGGAGGGTGTCCATTTTACATGCTGACAGATTTTCAGCCAAAACCAAAAACTGTTTGAAGCATATGAACACTTCGGACTTTGCTTTGAGTGGATATACCCATGCATGCCTGGAAAAATCATCAATGAAAGTCACGAAGTAAAGGTAATTTCCAAAAGAGGGTGTCTGCATAGGACCACAGACATCACTATGTACAAGTTGCAATTTCTGCGTAGCCCGAACTGAACCATCTTTTGGAAAGGAAGAACGCTGCATTTTGCCCAAAATACAGCCTTCACAAACATGTTTTCTAGGAGCCTCAAGTTTGGGCAAAGAGGACACCATTTCAGATTTCTGCAGGCGTAGCAAACTAGCAAAATTCAGATGACCAAAGCGTGCATGCCAAAGCTTTGCATCTGACATAGCCTGAGAATCATGAACTGCACATGCCGAATCATTCACATATCTTTCATAGTCTATGAGCTTATACAGCCCACGACATAAAATGCCAGAAGCAATAATCACATCACCATTTGAGAGATCATGGACTGTACACCTGTCATCAACAAATTTCACAACCAAGCCAATCTTGGCTAATGTAGAAACTGATAACAGGTTCTTTTTGATCCCTGGCATAAATAAAGCATCTGACAAAGTGAAAGAACTACCATCAGCAGTAGTCAAAATGATCTTACCAACTCCCATAACAGGATAAGAGGAGTTATTGGCGCATGTGACAGTATTCCCTGTAGGGGCAGGCTCGAGTGAAGAGAAGAAACTACGCTGCAAGGTAATATGTTTGGTCGCCCCACTGTCAAAGTACCAAACATTTGAGTCTACTGCAGACATGCACTGATCATGAGAAGATGGGTCAAAATTGCAGACAATAGTAAACATCCATTCTGCAGCCAGTTTTGGACAGTTCTTTATGATATGATCATTTCCTTTACAGTACTTGCAAAACAATTTCTGCTTTTCTGATTTCTTCTCATCTTTATCCTGGTTCTTCGATTGTGCAGCATTTGCAGATTTCTGCTTACTAGTAGAAGAGCTCCATTTTCCTTTGCCCTTCTGACTAGCCAGGAAAGCTTGATCTGCAACACGCATAATGGACCTGTTTTGCCTAGACTGATCTTCCTGCAACAGAACAGAGACTAACTCCTCAAATGACAAGGCATTTGGATTGCCTTTCATCATCAACCAAAGAGTAGAAGCAAAACTCTGATATGAATCAGGAAGACCATTCAGAACGGTGTGCACAAGTGAGCTATCTGGTATAACCTCATCAGTAGAAATCAACTGTTCCTTCAAATCTTTGATCTTCGTTAAGAAACTGTCCATAGAATTACCTTCATTCATGTGCTCACT
The DNA here is from genome assembly GCA_020310875.1 of Ceratopteris richardii. NCBI lineage: Eukaryota > Viridiplantae > Streptophyta > Polypodiopsida > Polypodiales > Pteridaceae > Ceratopteris > Ceratopteris richardii. Next base: position 39,858,830 of record CM035437.1, read on the forward strand.
CTCCAACTGTTTTTGGAGGTAAGCAACACGAGCCTCATTCCTAGCCTGGTACAAAGTGGTAAGTGTATCCCAAGCATCCTTTGATGTTCTGCAAGAGCGAATGTGAGGAATAATGGCACGTTTGACAGACAAAGCTATCAATGCATGTGCCTGGGCATCTCTGCCATCCCAGCGAATCTGTTCTACAGTAGGTGCAATAGAAACAACAACACGAACAGGAATCTGCGGAATATCATCTTCGACACCATATTCATCAGCTCGAGCACCTGTATTTGCAGTACCTGTCGTTATAGGTGTAGCAGGACATCTTTCAACACCCTGCACAATGTTCCACAATCCTTTTGCAACGAGTACATGTCGCATCATATAAGCCCATAATGGGTAGTTGGTACCATCCAACTTATCCTCAACAGCTAACATACGGAATACATCACTGCTTTCAGCCATGGCCGGTGACTAAAATACCTTGATGCAGAAAATTGACTGTATCTCAAAAAGTTGAACGGAACTTCCCAGACGAGTTGTGCTAGACCTGTAGCAGACTTCTAGATGCTTAATTTGGCGAACAGAAACTGGTATATACCTTTGGCACAAAAGAATCTGAGACTGCAAACAGAGGAGTGTCGACGGCACCCTAGAAGAAGCGACAACCTGCTCTAATACCAATTGTTGGAGATAGACGTCTGCAGAAGCACGCGAATAGCACAAGGAAGAAGAAGAAGCTTGGAGCACAAACACACAATACTGAATGTATTACTAGAGAATGTACAAAGATAAGTAGCCCATTAGGGCAATAGGCGTATATAGAAGCCGGGGGAAAAAAACCTCCTAAAGAGGGAAAAAAGTGCCCTGGTGGTCCTAGTGTGTTCACACACATCATTACCTAAATATATCAACATTTATGACATGATTATTTGCTTTACATTATTTGCAAAACAATTTTTTGCTTTTCTATTTTCTTGTCGTCTCTCTCATCCTTCTGATTACTAGTAGAAGATCTCCATTTACCTTTGCCCTTTTGACTAGCCACGAAAGCTTGATTTGCAACACACATAATGGACCTATTCTGCCTAGATTGATCTTCTTGCAATAGAAGAGAGACTAACTCCTCAAATGTTAAGGCATTTAGACTGCCTTTCATCATCAAACAAAGAGTGGAAGAAAAACTCTAATATGAATAGGGAAGACCATTTAGAATAGTCTGCACAAGTGAACTGTAACATAAGCCTTCATCAACAGAAATCAACTATTCCATCAACTCTTTGATCTTTGTCAAAAAATTGTCTATGGAATCACCTTCATTCATGTGCTCACTCTCCAACTGCTTTTGGAGGTAAGCAACACAAGCCTCATTACTTGCCTGGTATAAAATGGTAAGTGTATACCAAGCATCCTTAGTTGTTCTACAAAAGCGAATGTGAGGAATAATGGCACATTTGACAGACAAGGCTATCAATGCATGTCTCTACCATCCCAACAAATTTGCTATGTAGTAGGTGTAGCAAGAACTGCAACACGAATAGGAACATGAAGAATATCAGCATCTTCAATGCCATCTGCATCACGTTCAACAATTGTGTTTGCACATGTAATAGGATGTTTTTTGACACCCTGCACAATATTCCATAGTCCTTTTGCAACCAATACATGATGCATCATATAAGCCCAAAATGGGTAATTGGTACCGTCCAACTTATCCTCAACAACCAACATATGGAATACATCACTACTTTCAGCCATGGCCACTAACTAAAATACCCTGATGTGAAAAATTGACTTTATCTCAAAAAGTTGAATAGAACTATCCTGTCAAGTTCCACTAAATGTGTAGCAGAGTTTGAGATGCTTATACAGGCAAACCAAAACTTGTATATATCTTTCACACAAAAAGACAAAATAGCCTACACAAGCACTATGATAGTGCGTTTGAAAGTCGAAATGAGCTCAGATCTCGATTTTAGCACCACATAGTGAATCTTTTTTTATTTTCTAATCACCTTCAGTATGCTCATTCTGACTCAAATTGGGCTGGTTTACTGTGGCCACTTCCAGTTGTGAGGTTGAGTATAGGGCAGCTTTCACAGCTACTGTTGAGTGTGTGTGGCTCAGACGCCTTATGGCTGATTTGGGTGTTGGTCAGTCTTCTGCCACCACCATCTTCACTGACAGTCAGAGTGCATTGGTAGTTGTGAGGAACCCTGTGTTCCATGCTCGTACTAAGCACATTGACGTGCATTATCATTATGTCAGGTAAAGGTTCTCTGTTGGGGAGATCAGCTTGGCATATGTGCCCACGCAGGAGAACATTGCAGACCTTTTCACGAAGGCTCTGCCTAGGGAGAAGTTTGAAGCTTTCCGCAAAGCTTTGGGCTTACTTCCTTTTGTGGAGTGATTTCCACATAGCTTTGCACTTCCTTATACATGAGTGCCAACTCCTTGTTCATCGCATCACTCCTAGGGGGGATTTGTTGATATATTTAGGTAGTGATGTGTGTGAACACACTAGGACCGCCGGGTCACTTTTTTCTCTCTTTAGGAGGTTTTTTTCCCCCAGCTTGTATATACGCCTATTGCCCTAATGGGCTACTTATCTTTGTACATTCTCTAGTAATACATTCAGTATTGTGTGTTTGTGCTCCAAGCTTCTTCTTCTTCCTTGTGTTGTTCGAGTGCTTCCACAGACATCTAACTCCAACAATTGACACAATTTTGCAGCATTTTGGCCTTGCAAATTGTGAACCCATTACCATTCCTATGGAAACAAGTTTACGGTTGAGTCTTCATGATGCTTAGATGCATTTGATGTTGTTCCCTATCAGCAAGCTGATTGATGCTTGATTTTCTTATGCAAAAGTGGGCATGCTATTAAGTTTGCTATCTCTCAAATGAAAAGGTTTATGCATTTCTCATGTTCAAGCATTGGCAATCGATTAAGTGCATCTTTCGCTATTTGATTGGTACTCAATTACTTGGATTGTTTTATCCCAAGGGGGGATCATTAGCGCCAAATTTACATGTTTTTTTTTAATCTAACTAGGTTAGTTGTTATGACAATCGTGTGGCCACTAGTGGTTTTTGCTTCATGCTTAATAGTGCATGCATATCTTGCTTATAGTTGTGAGGTTGAATATAGGGAAACTTTCACAATGATTGTTGAGTGTGTGTAGCTCAAATGCCTTTTGGCTGATTCAGGTGTTGGCCAGTCTTCCACCACCACCTTCACTGATAGTCAAAGTGGATTGGCAGTTCTAAGGAACCTTGTGCTCCATGCTCACACAAACCACATTGAGATGCACTATGATTATGTCAGGGAGAGGCTCTCTACTCGAGATATCAGTTTGGCCTATGTCCCCACATATGATAACATTGTAGATCTTTCCATAAAGGCTCTACCTAGGGAGAAGTTTGAAGCTTTTTGGAAAGCTTTGGGATTACTTCCTTTAATGGATTGATCTCTTCCCACATAGCTTAGCACTTCCTTATACATGAAAGCTAGCTCCTTCTTTACCATGTCACTCTTGGAGGGGATTTGTTGATATATTTCAGTCGTGATGTGTATGAGCACACTTAGGACCATCATGACACTTTGTTCCCTCTTTAGGAGGTTTTTCCCCCAGCTTGTATATATGCCTATCACCCTAACGGGTTACTCATTCTTGTGCATTCACTTGGTAATTCATTCGGTGTTGTGTTTTTCTCCAAGCTTCTTCTTCTTATTATGTGCTCATACACACATAAATATGTTCATTGTCATGCAAATGAGTTAAAAAGAATAAAACGAACAAAAAAGCTCGAATTTTTGGTCTAGATCAATCTTGTGCATCAAATTCTTGCTACGAGAGTTTGATGTTTGATATGAGCATGGGTAAAAAAGCTAAGTTTCTTGGCCAATAGAGAGAGAGGGAGAGAGTCATGGAGGGAAGGAGGGCAGAGAGAGAGGGGGGGAGAGGGAGGCAGGGAGGGAGGGAGAGCGGGGGAGAGAGAGAGAGAGAGAGGGAGAGAGAGAGAGAGGGAGAGATAGATAGATAGATAGATAGATAGATAGATAGATAGATAGAGAAGGATGAAAAGAGGAAGAAAGAGAAGGAGAACGAGAGAAAATACACTTGAACATTTGATACGATGCAAGTAGAATGCACATTTAATTTTGAAGATAGTGATTCCATGATTCATATACATAGCACATGAATCAAAAGTTCTTTTGAAGTGAGTCCATGATTCACATACAAGCAAAATTTTATGCGGGTCATTTTGAAGTCCACTTATGATTTGGGAGTATGAAGAAGTATGAACTAAAGTAAAAGCTTCATCCAAACATAAATTTCATATGGAAATAACTCATGAAACCATAATATAGTGTGTTCATTTTGAATCATTAAAATGGTGAGTCGAATTTTTGTTCATAAGAAGATCCCAAGTAAAGAAATTCAGTTTTCATATATATCTACTCACCAACAATGTGTAGACATGATGACCAAAGAAGTTGAACAAGTTCAAAGAAATCAGTGGATTATACAAATTATTGAAGAAATGAAGAATCAAACATCTTAGGCTTGAGGGCAAGCTATTGGTACAATGAGCAAGCCTAAGAGTTTGTTCAAAGCACATGTGATTTCTCTCTTATTGTTTGGATTAAGATATGGTTGGAGACTTCAAAAGTTAAAGCTTGGATATTATCTTAGTCAAAAGCAAAAGAAAAATAGAAAAAGAATTTGTGATTGAAGGGAGACAAAATTCATGACTTTGGTTTTGAATTAAAATTCAAAGTTCTCTTATACTTTTTAGGAAGAATATCTAACCACCTTCAAGACTAAAAAATGTATATAAAATCTACGTTTCTAGTCGTGAAGTAATAGAGCATTTTACATAGTATTTGCATCTAATTTCTTGAGCATACATTGTACTATCTTGAAGTGAGAGACATCCTCCACAACTCCCGTGTATCATATGTGCAATATCAATATAGATCATGATCTATTTTCATTGATTGGTCATTCTTTGTCTACTATTACAATACTTTGTTCTACTCAATCATCTCCTCAGAGTCATTTCTTAGTGTTTAGGTAGTTAGTGTCTAATCTATCAATTGGATCACTTATCTAGGACTTTTCGAGCACAAAAATAAAGTTTCATGACATCATTGGAGATACCAATTTCAAGATATGAGCACTTATGTATGACTGTGTTAGTGTATCATTTAGCTCCTCAAAATTCGAAGTGACCCCCCAAACTTCTTAGATTTGTTTCTCAATGTATGGTGAGTCTAAATATAGAAAATAACTTGCTTTGCTTAGCTTAACACTTTTGAAAGCACGCTGAATCTCTCTAGATAATTTGTACCAAGCTGTGAGCACTCAACAAATCTTTGAGAACTTCTCATCAATAAATAGAAGGTTTTTTAGGATTTATGATCTTCAAACTTATCGAGAAGTTGATGGATGATGTTATATAGGAATTAGGTGTTTCCAATGCATATTGTGGAAGCTTAGGAAGTGCATCAAGTTTTTATAAAGTTACCTAGATTGGTGCTTAGAAGGATTTTGCCAACACACTCTCATCTTTGCAACTCATCCATCACCTCTTCACATCTATAAACATGGTGGTGAGGCCATTCATGCTTCCGACGGCATAGGGAAAGTGCACATTCTCCCATCAAGCTTGTGTAATATGATTTTTACATGGGCATTAGGATGGCCTTCCTATTTCATGAACGCTATCAATGGCTACAATAGGAAGATTCAAAGATATTTTGTGGTGATAAGTCTTAAGAAGATTTATGTAAGCTTAGAGAATGGGTAGAACTTTTTGAGAGTGAGATAAGTGTGAGATCAATTATAACTAATTAAACGAAAAATGTCTCATAGAAAAGGTGAGGACATATGGCATCTCTTTCTCACATGTCCTAAAGGTAAAAGATGCTAATAAGTAGGGCAAATGATTGTTAAGGTTTGCATGAAGATCTTTTAACAATAGAAAATTATTGGGGAAGCTTTAGTTTGATTGGAGGCCATACAAAATCCCATAAGGCGTGAAATGTTATCTAAGATATGGAAGGAGAGTCGTCTGTGAAATGGTTGTGAAATGTTGGATGACCACTCTCTGTTGTGTGTCACATGAAAAGAGGTACCAAAATCCTGTGTGGGAATGAGAATCAACCATATGGTTCTTAGAAGACAGAGTAGTATAAATTTTCAAAACATCAACATCATAAAACATGGCATTGATTTATTTTAACATCGTTGATGAAGGAGGTGGTGGTAAATTTTCAACATGCCCATCGACTTTAACTTTTTCTTTGGAATTCTTTAAAGCTTGAAAATGTTTCTTGTTGTCTTCTCTCATGATAATGAAAGCATTGCATGTTGCTCTTGTGATATTAGCTTGTAGGCGTGTCACAATTTACATCTTTGTCTATATACTCGCTCCTTTCATGTCTAGAATTATAGACAATGTATGCATCTTGCACTATGTATAGAAGATATCAACTGCATTCAAGTTGCTTCATTAGAAGAGCACCATATATGTTGTTGTAGTACCTTTCCAAAAAGTGCATTGTTACAAATGGATGTGAAAAATGTGCCCTTTGAAGGATTAGTGCACCTAAGAAGAGTATTCTTCATAAATTCTAATAAAGTTTGATTTCTCAATAGAGCATGTGAACATAGAGGCAATCATGTCAGTCCTCAAAATTGCATCAAAAAATGTGTGAAATCATAAGTACACAATATCAAAATAGATTGTTCATCGTATCCACCTAAAAACAAAAAAAAGTTGGTGAGTGTGCACCGATAGATCCACTACCATAGATCTCTTAATGCAGGTCTAGGGTATGCCTTACATATGCATCACCAGAGATATCTCAACATCTCAATGTCTCCGTGCTAGGAAAACCTCATTATAAATATCTCTAACATGGAAGAGGATTACATACATCTTAAATTTCCTATAAGAAACTGGATGAATGTACATGGAAAAAATCCACTAAAATGTACCTCTTTAATGCTCACTATGTGCATGTGAGCCAAAGGATACAATACAACTGAAAGCAAACCCAACTGTATGCAAAACATTGCACTGTAATTGATGTGAACCAAGGAGAGATTTTTAATAATAGGGGGTGAATGCTCCAAAATCAACAAAGTCATGTTTGAGATACCTTCGAACTAAAATGAATGGTTCCAAAAAATCCAAGAAAGCTTGAAATCCCATATAAAAGAAGCATGAAGATCTGTTGAAGTTTTTGAACTTGTTTGTGAAAAACTCCAAAAAAATACCTAGAAAATAGAAGAATGTTCAATATAAGGCCAAGGTCCATATTTCCAGTTACTAATGACCAATCAAGTGTATCTTAGTTGTTGAAATTACTTAATTAAGAAAGCTTTGGGGATCATAGTGTTGAGAGTTCCATGCTCCACCCTTTTGTCAAAAGTTAGTTTCATTCTCATTCAAGTCCATTTATCCCACATGCAAGGGAATTCTCCCAAACTCCATATAAGCAAGGCCTCCCTTCACTCCTCATAAGCCATTCACTCTAGCCCATTGCCAAGAGTGTGCTTCCTCTCCTCATGGAGTCTCCATGCTCATAGAGAATCTTATGTAAGTCATTTTCATTTCTATTTTAATTCATTCATCATGTTTGGTTATCTTTTGTTTCTTCCACCTTAGCTTGTTACATGTGTGCATGTGAGTAGATTAGTAGTCCTTTTTCATTTCAACATGATATCAAAGCATAGGTCCATTTTTCTTAAGTTCATGATCTTATCTTTCATCATAGATACATTTTTTTTAAATCCCTCCCATATTTTCTTCAATAAGAGTGCTTCTAAGCACTATTCCATTGTTTTTTCTTATCATAATAACTTTTGTTCTCTTAATCGTGATTATCATACTCACTCTAAACAAAGTCCTCATTTGGGTGCAAAGCCTGACACAAAGCCCATCATATGGCCAAACCTCAAGTGAAAAGGCTAAAGGTGTAAAATGTATCAAATCACCACCTACCCCATGATGTAAACCCTCTATGTCTAGGGATCCCATATGTCCCTAGATCTCCACAAAATCACTTGGATCCCAAATGTCCAAGTACATGTCTTGGGATGTCCTATGTCCCAATATCCTAGGGATGCGATATGTCCCACACACCATGGATCCTATATGTCCATGGAACTAAAAACCAAGGGATGTCATATGTCAAACACATGGATGCCACATGTCCGTGAAAACCAAGGGATGCCATATGTCCCAAACTTGTATCCCATATGTCCTTAGATCCTAAAAACCAAATGGACTAAGTGATCCCATATGTCACTAGTCTCCATATTAAACAAAATGGTCATCACATGGAGGGGGGATTGTTGAGAGTTCCATGCTCCACCCTTTTGTCAAAAGCTAGTTTCATTCTCATGCAAGTTCAGTTATCCCACATGCAAGGGAATTCTTCCAAACTCCATATAATCAAGGCCTCCCTTCACTCCTCATAAGCCATTCACTTTAGCCCATTGCCAAGAGTGTGCTTCCTCTCCTCATGGAGTCTCCATGCTCATAGAGCATCTTGTGTAAGTAATTTTCATTTCTATTTTAATTCATTCATCATGTTTTGCCATCTTTTGTTTCTTCCTCCTTAGCTTCTTAGAAGTGTGCATGTGAGTAGAGTAGTAGTCCTTTTTCATTTCGACACATAGTACTTAGATGGATGACCTCTCACAAAGTGTCTCCTTCATGAACCTTGATGGATGAAGTCCTCTCTTACATGCAACCAACCATGCCAAAGTTGGCTTTTGTGGAAAGGAAGATAAAGAAAATGTTTGAATTTATCTCCTAAAGCTTGGCTATTTGTAATAGTATTAGATTGTTATTAAGCAATGATTCAATGCACAAGGTGTATTGGTCCTATGAGAGTTCTACATTTTGAAAGGCGGATAAGTTTTACATTTAAAATGTTGTGGTGGAGTCATTGAGCCCCTCAATCTTTTCTTTCCAATTTCAACCTATCTCTCACATGACAGTATCCCTCTCTCTTGCGTGCATCTTTCTGTCTCTATCATTCTCTCTCTCTCTCTCGATCTTTCTCTTTCATGCTTCTTTTGTTTCTCTCTCTCTCTCTCACGCACACTCACGTTATATTTGTTTCTTTCTCTCTCCTCCTTTCCCTCTCTCATACACATATAAATATGTTTATTGACACCAAATGAGCAACAAACATATCATGAACAAAAAAGCTCGATTTGGGCTTAGGTCAATCTTGTGCATCAAATTATTTCTAGAGAAGTCTAATGATTGGTATGAACACAAGTAAAAAGCTTGAGTTTATTGCTCAATAGAGAAAGCGAGAGAGAGAGAGAGGGGGAGGGAGGGAGGGAGGGAGAGAGAGAAGAGGAAGAGACATATATCACATGCAATTTTGGAGCATCTAGAGCAAGTTCTTTATTACTCCCTTTTGTTTCCCCTTAATTAAGATCAATCCTTTTGTGAGGGAAAAGAAAACAAAAAGCTTTCATGCAAAATCAATAAACAGACTATCACATGCTCTTCAAGAACAAATATATCACATATCATCAAAATTTCAAAACTTTAATCTAAACATAATTGATCACAAGCTTTCTTCAATTAGATGTATACTCTAGTACTCGTGGATATTGAAATTCTCACTTTTTGAGCAATCTACTTTCCATTGAGATATATGTCCAATGAGATACTCTCTTCTTTACACAAAGTCTTCTGGAGGGCACAATCTTCGTATGAGTTTGAGTCCTCCCAAATACAAAATGGATAAGTTATGTTGTGCCATCACATGTCCCTGACTCCCCACAAAATATTTTTTTTTTCGCAATGACACCTTATTTATGTACCTAAAAGAAGTAAAAAGAGAAAAGGACTCAAAAGTAACCCCCCCCCCCCCCCCTACATGCTCACTTTAATCTTAATCCCCTCATATTAGTCTTATAAATTAGATTGTAATCATAGCGCAGATTACATGGGAGGACAAGCACTTAAATACACATTTGATGATATATATATATATATATATATATATATATATATATATATATATATATATATATATATATATGTGTGTGTGTGTGTGTGTGTGTGTGTGTATGTGTGTGTGTGTGTGTTTATCCCTCTCCCGCTCTCTCTAATATAATCTGAAGTTGTTCCCTATCTGGGACCTTTGACTTATGATGCTAGAGGTCAAGAAATTGAATGAATACCTCATCGAAGCCATTCAATTTGATAAAAATCTTTAAAAGAAAAGCAAGACTACCAATTAGAGGGAAGAATTTGCCTATGGAAATCCTAGAACCCCACTCCTTAACAAGAACCAATACCCAAAACTATGCAAACAGACATAAAAAGGTTGCAACATCTAGCCTCACAAGAGAAATAGAAAAGCTGATGTAACATGTTATGTCTCTATTATGGGAATCCTGGCCATATTGTAGTAAATTTCCCAAACAAGAGAAAAACATCTAGAGTTGGAGTCACCCTTGTAGAGTAGGGAAACAAGGATGCCAATTCATAAAGGACACTCTACAACCAAATCATGATATAAGAAAGTGTCTCATAATTCTAGCAACATCCATAGAATTCTAGCAACATCAAGTCGATAATGCCTAAAAAGATCTTTCTCTCAAAGCCTCCTCATGTTTCATGAGTAAAGGATTGGTAAAAAAAGGCATTGAACTCCAATACTTCATAAGAACGTAATAGTAACAATTGAAGATCGCCAAGGAAATCATATTATTATGAGTAAACCCTACTGACAATGTAATATCAAGTCCAAAAAATCTTGTTACCATCATAATGCCTTGGCTCAAAACGTAATCCAAAAAGTGATTGGAAAAAGAATACGATAACTCAAAGAGATATTCAAAAGAATCCACCAGATGAAGGAGCTAAATCCTTTATGCACTCAGTAAGAAAAGAGTCGACATACATGATCTATGCCATACCAACACAAGAGCCCAAGCAAAATGATCCTAGTATCAAAAAATCCAAGATGCCTTTGAAAAGGAAAACGTAGATATCTTGCCAAGACATGGACCCTATGACTACGCCATAGATTTCCAAGGGGGAACATAACCACCATTTGTACAAATCTATATATTATCCCCATATGAACTTGTGAAAATGTAGAAGAACTTTGATGGAAACCTAGCCAGGGGATTTATTAGATACTCAAACTCCCTTGTAGGAGCCCTTATCATATATATATAAATGAAGGATGGAAACCCTCCAAATGTGCATAGATTATTGTGTCCTAAATAAAATCATCATAAAAAATAGATATCATATACTGCTTATATCAGAGCTCTTGAAATGGCTTGAAAAAACAAAGTTCTTCACAACAATCAACCTTCAAGGGTCTGAAAACCTTGCCAATGCACTTTGAACATGTAATTATTCCATTCAATATCAGAAATGCTCTAATGGTTTTTCAACATATGATGAATGATATATTTTGAGAATACTTAGATGATTTTGTAGTCAAATACCTAAACAATATCCTAATATTCGCCAAAGATCTAGATGACCATGAAAATCATGTAAAAATACTTCTAGAGAAACTACGAGAAAAAAGATTCTAGGAAAAAATATAGAAGGAATGTTCCATCGTACAGAAGTGAAATTCCTAGGGTAAATTAACTAAAAAAAGGATTTTTCATGGATCATAGGAGGATTTAGACCATCCTTGAGTCACAAATAGATTCATGTGTTCTTGATGTACAATGTTTTTTTGGCTTTACCAACTTCTACAAAACATTCATCAAGGATTACTCCAAGATAGTGGCATGGTTTACCAAGCTTATAGGAAATGCAAAATTGCATGGACCATATAAGCATAAAGAAGCCTTTTTGACCTTGAAATTGGCATTCACCACTCCCCTAATTCTAGTCCATCTGATCCTATCAAGCGTTTTTTCTTGGAAACAAATGCATCAAACTTTGCATGGGACCCATTCTATCTTAAAATGGGGATGATGGACACCTATATCTAGTGAAATGCCATTCAACACCCTTCTCAAGTATATCTAGTCAAAATGCCATTCGACACCCTTCTCAAGTTCATCCTCAACCAGAAAGAGGTGTCGTCCGACTCCATTCAGAGGTCCTTAACTGGACATGTGCCTTTGTATGTGTGAATGGAGGAAGAGTGTTGCAGCCATGAGCTCTACGCTCACTTGTCTTCACTTGTGATCTGAGAAGCCTCATTCTTTTGTATATGAAGGCTTGACAAGATGCACGGGCATTGTATATGGGATAATTCCCATCGTGATAATTCCTTCTTGAGTTTTATGACAGCTCAAAGATGTCTTACTCACCTCGTGCATGAGTAGAGTTTGCTTATGGGGTACATTGAACCCATTTCCATCCCATCCATAAACATAAGTGAAGGGCAGACATTTTAGAATTTTCTCCACTTAAGGGAACCTTTTTTAATTAGTTTTCCTTGGAATAGCATCCCAAGTGTTTTTTCTAAATGTGAAGTAGCCACACGGGCAGCTTACGTACATGAGCAAGGAGGATCAAGATAAAAGAGTGTGTGAAATAGTATCCCAACGGAGGACCATGGCTTTGCAATTTCCAACTTAAAAGCGATGAGCATCTTTACCATTGAGCTAATTCAAGGAAGTAAGTATTCTCTTCTTTCACTTCCTTTTGTAATGATTTGTCTTGCATATCATGTCAAAGAACGGTTCTAGCAAAATATATATCGATTAGGTCATCAATAACTCAAACCATTACATCGGACAATTTCTTGTGAAATTATCTCTTTGAAATTAGCGACTTAACAATTACGGACTTCAGTATACACATAAAAATAGATTAACTACTCAAATAGACAATAGAATTGAACAAGAACACTCTCTGCCATGCCCAAAGCACCACTACCAAATAATCGTAGTATTCTCCACAATGGGTGGATTCATCATATTTCTTCATGAAACGATATATGGTGCCTTGAAAGGGTAGAATCCCTTCACAATTCGGTACTAGCGATAATTGGGAGTGAGAAAGGAATGTTAGAAAGAGCGTATGCAGCCTAACACTTTTTTTTGTGCATGAGTAAATGCATTTAATCAAATGAATGCTATTATGTCAAGTTCTCTTTGGACTATGTCACAAGTTGTGGAAACGCTAAGAGAGGATATCAACCATTCAATAGGGTTTCATGGGGCAAGGAAAGAAGTTGAGAGTTTCTTCACGAGGTGCAAATGAAAAAGAAAGATTGAGAGTAAGTTAGGAATTCTCAAAACTATGTTCTTTCCTAATTTTGATGATGTGATATGCATGATATGCATGAAATTTCTCTTTCAGCATACGTTGTATAAGATTTAGCAATGCAATATATTTGCATAGAAGTTATCTTTTTTTAGGAGTTCTACAAAAAAGAGCATAATATGAAAACGCATGAGCTTTTTGTAAGTTTTAGGTAATACTCACTATGGAGCAATCACTATGTGCGTGATGATGCACATTCGCTAAAAGTGTGAACATAGTACTATAAGTGTTATCCTGTATTGCATTAATGTTAATCAATTTGACTCATTTATTGTGTAATGCCAATAAATAAGAACGATGTTGGGTGTAGAGAAATGTGTAAGCATGAAAGCATGTGCCAAGGGTAAATCAAGGGCTAACCAAAGGAAATCTTTCTTATTCTCACCTTTAGAATCCATATATTTTACCATTCTGAACCCATGAATTATACAATAAAAATCCTTGGGATTTATTGTTTCATAGGGTCTTCTTTTAGAAGGCATGCGATTTCCTAAGCCTAGAAACCGTTATCCCCTTAGGGACCCTTGTGATGGAAGATAGACATGTATCCTTATTTTTTAGTTACCCCATTGCACATGGAGCTATATGTCACGCCTTAGGGACCCATGTGATGGAAGGTAGACATGTATCCTTATGTTTTAGTTACCCCATTGCACACGGAGCTATATATCAGAGGGACTCGCTAGGTGGATATGTACATCTCTTTCCATACTCGCTAGGTGGATAAGTGCATCTCTTTCCATAGTGTGGGCTTGCTAGCTAGTTACTTAGTTGATTAGTTCAATTTAATTATGAAGATACACACATATTTTTGAAGGGAAGTTGGCCATTCTCGAGGTAATTACTGAGTTTCATGGACGTGAAAAACTTTGATGTATATTGGTCCCCCTATAGTATGGGAACCTTCCCTATCTATGTGACTTTTGAAGGCCTCAAGAGGAGGTTTTACCATCCCATGTGGGATATATAGTCTGCACTAGAATAAGCCTTATGATGTGAGAAGCCTCATGCTTTTGTATGTGAAGGCTTGAGAAGATGCATGGGAATTGTATATCGGATAATTCCAATCATAAAAATCAAGTCCCAGCCATGTGTGCTCTATGTAACTCCTTCTTGAGTTTTATGATAGCTCAGAGATGTGTTACTCACCTCGTGCATGAGTAGAGTTTGTTTATCCCATCCATGAACATAGATTTTCTTTCTCCTCTTCTCAATACCAAGGGCACACATTTTAAGATTTTCTCCTCTTAAGGGAACCATTTTTTTTTTGAAAAGTTTATTTTTCAAAAACAAAGGAAGCATTTGCATGGCTATAGAGATCCCATCCTTTAGCATGCATACATAATATAGGGGCATGGTTTTGTAAGTACATGCACATTTAGGCACACAACAAAGTGCCTAGAAGGATGGGAATACACCAGATGGACAAAGCCTACATCACAACAATGGAAGCACTCCTACAAAGTCAAATTATGGATGAAGCTTAATTTTTTAATAAATATCTACATCCTTTTTCTTCTCCTTGAAAACCATAGGACATGCAATGCATGTTGTAGAAGATATGAACTTGGAAGTGGATGCATAGATTCTTGTTGCCTAATTTTCTTTGGCACACACACAATCTATCATAGACATGAATTTTACTATGCATCAAGTTCATATGATTTTGGAAACGAAAGAGTAGTTGTGCATAACTTGCAAATCATAGTCATAACCCAAGTGAAATGCATCGAAAATATTTTTTCACACCACTACCAATAAAGGTGTAATTGTTTTGACATACGTGTAGTATGCATATAAAATTTATTACATGGGATAACATGAAGATTAATAAAAAAAATTAAGTTGATTTACTTTTTCAAAGATTATAGGAATGATGGTTATGGGGCCAATTGACTATGCTAAACCATCAAAATCCTAAAGTTTGTTGAAATAAATTTAAACAATTTCATATTACTGGAACTTTCTAAGATTGAAGTCCCTCTTATGGAATGTTGAACTCCATAAAAGTCATGGCATGCATGATTACCAAGGCTAGGGAATTAAAGTAATAGGACGAAAATCGCTTCTTAGACCAAGACAAAATAGTGGTAGATAGAGCGATTCTTAATAAATCTCTAAGGAAGAAGAAAATTTTCATTGTGATTGGGTAAGGAAAAACTAGTTCCCTAAGAATGATAATTGGTTAAAATTCTCTCAACTAACGAAGAAAGATGATAAAGATATCATCTATTCAAAGTATCAAGTATTCCTTTGTTCTAACAAACCCTAGAACTAAATGACTATTCAAATCGTAAGAGGTGTTACCATCTTCTTTATTTAAATGTCTGATTTTCAAGTCATTTATTATTTTAAAGTTGAAATTATCAATTATCTCAAGAGAATATGTAGTGTTAAGATAAGAACTATGTTTATTATCAAATAACATAAAAGCGGTCTTTGAAAGCACATCTCAACAAAGGAATCATTAAAAAGACAATCTTTAAGATTCAATTTTTTCAAGTTGTAATTACAACTAAAACTTGGCAGTAGAAGTGATCAGCAAGACTTCAACCTTATTGGAGGCTTGAGCAAAGGGTGCACAAGAGAAAACCTTTTAGCAAGGTGAAGAAGCGGCACAAAGTTTGTCTGCATAAGTACTTGAGGTACTTTGTTGTACTTATGTGCACTTTTTTTTCCCTTGAAATCGTCTACACACAATTAGTATCTTATCTTCTTCTAACAACAAAAGCTATTGTAATCTTCTATTTTAGTCAAGACACAAAGGCTTTCGGCGCATGGTTCTTTATCCTTTCTCTCTACTCTCCTCCCACAAATACTCAAGCTCCTTTCAATTAAAGAATCCCCCAACACAATATAAGTATTAAAATTATCTAGCTTGAAGTTAAAGTGTAAGTGAGATGGTATATATATTAGGACATTTAGGATTACACTACCATTGAAGTGGACTCAATGGTATGGAACACCAAATTTATGGGTTCTCGAAGCTTGGAATTAGGAATACAAGCTCAATAATCTTATAAGAAATAAATGGGAAAGATCTTAATAGTTCTTTTGCTTGGTGGGCTAAATGAATGAGATAGATAAACTCTTTAAAGCTCTATTAAAGAGTAGTTGAAAGAGTGCCAATTTTCACTATGCCCACATGTAGCTTTTGAGGATGAAAGCTCTTTAAGTAGAGGGGAAATTCCCCAACTTCCAAACTCTTATGCTCCACGAAAATGAAATAAAGTATCATAAGGTGAAGGATATGCAAGGAAGTCCAATGTAAGTGAAGAAGGGGAGGTCAAAGAGTACAAAGATGAGGCTTTCAAAGACTACTTTGGGTATGCCAATTGTGCCACCACCATAGAAGGAGGAGACTATGCGATGGAATATTATCCAACGCAATGGAAAATTCCCAAGAAGCAATGTTCTTTCAAAAAGAAATCATTTAATGCTATTGAGAATGATTAAAACATATCAAAGCTCAATGCATTCAGCTGTGTGATGATAATCCAAAGCAAATCTCTACGTTAGCCAATTCATTGCTATAGTCACCTTGGTAGAACAAGCTAGAGTATGTCTTGGGGATGTTTTGGGTAGGGTTGCTATGGGGTGGCGGGAAGAGGGGTTGTTGCGGGGTGGCAAAGAGAGAGAGAGAGAGAGAGAGAGAGAGAGAGAGAGAGAGAGAGATGGTATTATATCCTCTTAGAAATCTAGATAGATAATCAACCTATAACCTTTTAATGATTAGGTAGGGATTACAAAACAAATTTCCTTGTATTTAGATTGATCTCTTTATTGGAGGCAAATGGCAAGCAAGAAATCCACCCATTTAATTACCCTAAAAGTATAGAGTATGTCTGCATCTAAAGAAATGTCATTTGGGCAATGATTATGAAGGATTCATCTTCCTTTCAGAGCAACAAAGATTTTTACTTGAAAATTGAATCTAATAAGGAAGTCTTAAGAGTATCCAACTATTTATCTAGGTTCATACACTAGTACTACATAGAAATAAACCAAAATAGCAATTTAGCATGATCCATCTATTTCACATGTTTGAGCTATGAAGTTTTAGAATGAAAATAGCTAAAAGTCATGAAATAGGAAGGGATATTATGTTCCACCCTTTTCATTCTTTCCAAGTTTTCCACTTGGTTCAGCTTTTCATGTGAAAAACTAGATGAGGGTTTAAATGACTCAAGGAACCATCATATCACACATGGATTCTCCTCTTTTTGAGACTTAGAGAGAATAGGAATCCTCTTCATAATAAAGAGGTGAATTAGAGAGGTGAACACCATGATCAATGAGATTGATCATGCGGCACGAGAGAACACCCCAAGGTAAATACCTCTAATCATTTTGTCTAAATGGAATGTTTTGGTGGAATGGTTTGTCTAAATGGAAAAAAGCAGTTTGAGTGAGATAAAAGTATTTAAGAGTGTCCCAATGCCTTCTTTTTGCATACTAGATCTTGGGTTCATTCTCTATGTCGTTGTTGAAAAAGAAGAACTTTAGTCATTGGAGGTATTCTCTACACACTTTATGAGGGTCACAATTGTAGCTACATATCAGTCTTGAGTTGTGAGACTCCTTGTATTAGTTATATATTCTTGTATTGTATCCCCATGCGTGAGTTATAATCTTGTCATAAGAAGTATATTTTGAAAATCTTGTCCAATCTAGTCAAAGGGCACATTCTATTTCCCCCTTGACACCCTCCTACTTCGGTAGCAACTATAAGTAGCCATATGTCAATGCATAGTTGGGTAATGAGTAGTATGTATAAAATATTAATGTTATCCAATATAGTTTTCTGAAGTTAACTCAACTATTGGGTTTAATATTTGAGTGACATTGAGTAATTTTCATAATAGTGAATATAGGTGACTCTCTAGTGTAGATAGTGAATGAGCTAGTTTGTTTTGGTTGAATAATTTGTCTAAATGGAAAAAAGCATTTTGAGTGAGATAAACTTATTTAGGAGTGTCTTAGTGCCTACTTTTTGCATACTAGATCTTGAGTTCATTCTCCATGCCGTTGTTGAAAAAGAAGAACTTTATTCATTGGAGGTATTCTCTACAAACTTTATGAGGGTCACAATTCTTCTAGCTACATAGGGAGGTTGCATTCTCTCTCATAGTTCTTAGGGAACTTTATTTTTGGGTGACCCTTCTCTATGAAAGAAAAATAAGGAGTGTTGTTACATGAAGCTTATAGGGAAAGGAAGGCATCATCGAGTTATAAACACTTTTGCTTGCTTCTTAACACATGCCATATAATAGAACCCTTCTATAACTTTTGCTTGCTTCTTAACACATGCCATATAATAGAACCCTTCTATAACTTTTGCTTGCTTCTTAACACATGCCATATAATAGAACCCTTCTAGCATAAACTTTTTGTAACTTGCTTCGATAACCTCCTTTTAGTCCAAACCTAAGGCTAATTCTATTTTTATGAGTTGTGCGATCCATGTGACATTGATATGAGGTATTGCTTACAGAATATGTTTCATATCTCTTCCTATAGAATCCATGTTCACTTAAGGAGGCTTGCTTTCTCAACACTTGATCCTCTTCTATATCATAGAGAGAGAGACATCTTCCTAGGGAGGCCCTCACTTGTATATCATAGAGAGATAGAGAGGTTCTTATGGAATGATCCTTAGCTTATGCCTCTTGATTATTGACACATGTAAGGCATTCGACAATGTGAAAGGACCTCCATCAACAATAGCGAGAATGAAATTTCCAACTTCCATTATAGGAGGAGTTGTTAGCATGTGTGAAAATATTCCTTATAGGAGAAGGCTCAATCGAAGTGAAGAACCTATGTTGCAAGGTAACTTGTTTGGCTTCACTACTGTCAAAGTACCAAACATCTAAGTTTACTGCATACATGCACTACTCATGAGAACATGGATCGTAGGTGCAAACAGTATTAAATGCCCATTCTTCATTATGAACAAGATTATCAGACTCTATTTTAGGTGTAGAGGTCTCTCCAATAACCATTCAAGCCTATTTCTTCTTTGCCTATTTTGCAACTAGTTTATGACAACTCTTTATGATATGATCATTTCCCTTGCAATACTTGCAAAATTTTTTATTGTTTTCTATCCTCGTATGATATTTATTCTCACATCATATTTATCAAAATCTTTTCTTCCTTTCGTATCATATTAAGGCATTTGGATTGAGTTTCATCATACCGAAGAGTAGAAGCAAAATTGTTATATGAAAACGAAAGAGCATGAAGAACAATTTGCACAAGTGAACTCTTTTGGAAGGTAAGCAACGAAAGGCTCATTTCTTGGTATAATGTTGGAAGAGTATCCCCCTCTTTGGTGACTTTGTGACTTGGGGGGAGAGAGAGAGAGATAGAGAGAGAGAGAGCTTCTTATGGATTCATCCTTAGCTTATGTCTCTTTTTAAGAGCATCCCCTTTCGGTGACTTTTATCTTCTGTTCGCATGTGTTCGCATCTATAAGAAAGTTTATATCTTTAGTAGTAGTGACATGAAACTACGGAGGATGTCTAATTGCTAATAAGATGCCTCACGTGTGGGAGGAGAGGTATCACATGTGGGAGGAGAGGTACCTTTTCTTGTATAGAAGTTTAAAATTCTTATATAAATTTTCCATTAAATGTGTGTAAAACAAACAACAAATGGAATCGTCGTTTGGCGCGTTAATATGATAAAAAAATATGTGCGCTTCTGTTTTGGGTTTTCTTGTATTCTTGATATCCTATTTCATACCTAGGATTTATTGTAACCTATCTATCAATCTAGTTATTTATACCTATCAGTCTCGGGTTGTGACTTCTTATATTAGTTATATATTCTTGTATTGTATCCCATGATCGAATAATCTTGTCATAAGAAATATATTTTGAAAATCTTGGGAGAAGGCTCAATTAAAGTGAAGAACCTATGTTGCAAGGTAACTTGTTTGGCTTCACTACTGTCAAAGTACCAAACATCTAATTCTACTGCATACATGCACTGCTCATGAGAACATGGATCATAGGTGCAAACATTAGTAAATGCCCGTTCTTCATTCTGAACAAGATTAACAGACTCTATTTTAGGTGTAGAGCTCTCTGCAATAACCGTTCAAGCCTCTTTCTTCTTTGCCTGCTTTGCAACTAGTTTATGAGAACTCTTTATCACATGATCATTTCCCTTGCAATACTTGCAAAATTGCTTCTTATTTTCTGTCCTTGTATGATATCTATCTTCCCTTTTTTATTATGTTGATATGCAACACACATAAATGACTTGTCCTGCGGGGATTGATTTTCATACAACAAAATAGATACTTTCTCTTCAAATATTAAGGCATTTGGATTGAGTTTCATCATCAACCGAAGAGTTGATTTTCATACAACAAAATAGAGACTTTCTCTTCAAATATTAAGGCATTTGGATTGAGTTTCATCATCAACCGAAGAGTAGAAGCAAAACTCTGATATGAATCTAGAAGACCATGAAAAACAATCTACACAAGTGAACTATTTGGCAAGATTTTATCAGCAAAAATCAACTCCTCCTTCAAATCTTTGATCTTTGTAAAAAAAATTATCCATAGAACCTCCTTCATTTACATTCTCATGCTCCAACTGTTTTGGGAGGTAAGTAACACAAGGCTCATTTCTTGTTTGGTATAATGTTGTCAGAGTATCCCCTTCTTGGTGACTTGGGAGGGGAGAGAGAGAGAGAGAGCTTCTTATGGATTCATTCTTAGCTTATGTCTCTTTTAAGAGTATCCCCTTCTTGGTTATTTGCACCCCCATATGGTTTGCCATGTGTTCGCATCCATAAGAAGGCTTTATATAAGAATTTCAAAAAAGTTTTTATCTTTAGTAGTAGTGACATGAAACTACGAAGGATCGCTCGTTGCTAATAAGATGGCTCACGTGTGTAGACAAGAGGTATTACATGTGAGTGACTCACCTGTACCTTCTCTTATATAGAAATTTCAAATTCTTATATAATTTTTTAAGATCAGAGGTTTCAAGTTATCTCTAGAGGTCAAGTTTTCTGTCTCCTCAGTATTCCAATGGGCTTCGACATCTCAATGGACCAACGGTGGAACTGGGTGCTATCCAAACTGGATAGCAAACTAAATCATTGGAAAGGTATGCAAGTTAACTTGGCAGGGCGTGCAATGGTTATGAACACATTTATGCTTTCTACAACCATTTACTTTATCTCGTGTTGGAGACCTAAGGAGAAAGAGTTGGCCAAAGTGGAAAGAATCTCCAGAAACTTTCTTTGGACTGGGGACCCCAATAGGAGGGGGATTCCCAAAATCAAATGGGAAACTTGCATTAGCTCGAAAGACTCGGGGGGCTTGGATATTTTGGATATCATTGGGTTGGCTGACAAGTTGGTGGCAAAATGGTTTATCAAGGCTTGGAGCAATAGTGAGTCCTATTGGGCTAAATTGATCTTCAAAAACATGAATGACCTTACCTTAGTTCGCCATCACAGTTGGAAGGACATAGGGATCCTCACGCTTTTGTTCTCCCCCCACCCAGTGTCCCCTAAAGGCTCTAGCATAGTGTGTTCCTTATGGAGGAGTTGGAACAAGGCCAAACAATTCATCAAAATCAGTGATGAGTGGAAGTGGGCAGCTGGGATAAGACAAAATGACTCTATCTGGTTCCCGATCATCGACATTAGGGGGTGGAGTCTTGGAACCTCCAAACTGCTAAGCGGCTATGGAACAAGGGGTTCAAACAGTGGAAACAACTCTGGAAACAAGAGACCAATCAGTGGATCTGCCTTGCCTAGAGGGCCTCAAATGGAGCAATGGTAAGAAACTATCTAGAATCCCCACCTTCAAAGAGAACTTAGATGTTCATCACACCCTTAACAAGAGGTGGTGCCTATCTTGGCCCAAACTTCGATGGGAACTAAAGTTCATGTCTATTTGGCACCCCCTAATTGAGATAAAAAAGTTCTTTCTCATGTGGCAAATTTTGCATAAGGGTATCTGGTCCAATGCAAGGGCGAACAAAATTTGTGGTGTGCCTCCATGGGGCAAGTGTTGCCATCGATGCATCGAAGATTTAGTTCACCTTTTCTTTGATTGCCCCAAGTCCCGTGTTATCTGGCATCACCTGACGCGGGTATTGAGACTCAAGAACCAAATCAATTGGCAACAGGCGCTTTTGGGTGAGGCGGTTGGCTTCTCATCAAGGTT
>CM035437.1:39893815-39923815 GCA_020310875.1 Ceratopteris richardii
GGGAAGAGATTCAATGCAGCTATAAGAGGATGAGGCAATACACATGGACTCGACCCAAACCATACACCTTTTGGAGCATCACACTTAATTCCCATGACATCAAAGGATGGGAATGACTTCCCATGGCTAGGCAATGTGGAGCATGATATGGATTTATTGTAGTGGATTGGATTGGAATCCCCTCCTTGCTACATCATCTCCTTTTCCAAGATGAACGAGCTAGAAGACATTGGGGTGGTGGGTTTGGGACCTTGGTGAGCCAATCATGGACTAGAGGAGGGGCAAGAAATTTCCAGTAGCTAAGAACAACCATGAAGAAGACGAGAATGAATGGAATCGATTAAGGATGAGCAGATGGAGCCACTTCCATTAGAATAAATTCTTAAAGGCTTGATGCAACAGTGAGGTAGAAAGAGTGTGTTATGTTAAAAGCCCAAGTTATAGAGGTGTGACCCTCTTGTTAGCATAGTGCGACCAAATCGCGATTTTTTGCTTTAGATAAAAATCGTAAAAATCGTTCAGCGATTTAAATCGCTGCCAATGTTTTTTATACCTAATTGGACGATTTTTGTTTTTTGAGAAGTTCTTAAAAACATTACCTAGTAGCCAAACCATTCACATACGGTTTTTTTGAACTTCATGCGTTCTCAGCCTCCAACAACAACACACACACACAGAGAGAGAGAGAGAGAGAGAGAGAGAGAGAGAGAGAGAGAGAGAGAGAGAGAGAGAGAGAGAGAGAGAGAGAGAGAGAGAGAGAGAGAGAGAGAGAGAGAGAGAGAGAGAGAGGAAAAAAAGAAAGAAAGTTTTTTTTTACGTCTATGACAGGCCAAAGTCGGCCTATGAGACAAAACATAAGATACATGATACAAATGTCATCCGGCTGTCACAAAACTAAAGTAAGATCATAAAAAGCTAATACAATCTAGTCTCCAACATGTGTGGTAAAATACTAAGGCTGATGGAGCCCTATCCCTGGGGGTATATGCATGTCTATATGCTGAGGGCAATACAATCATGAAGATGCATCTGTCTACTAGCTCCATCCAGTGGTAATGGAGGGGTGGAGGATGTGATACATAGGTGGAGCCGGTGCTAGAGCTTTCTGTATGAAAGCTATAGGATCAGCTCTCATCATGGCTACTCGCTGTGCAGTCGCCTCGAGATGTCGGGCTCGAATCTCCTCTATCTGGCGATGGTATAGCCTAACTCCTCTGAGCGCTGTGACTTGTGGTCATCGTCTAGCTCGACTCACCTCAGCTTGTTGCAGTGTCACTCCTCGCTGGAATCAGGTGGGGAGGGGACTCTAGACCTCTGGAAAAAATTAGTGAGCTGTAGCTGTCTCCTCTCCACCCGTGTAGCTGTGTGTCTCAGTGGTAAGAGAGCATCTCTATGCCTCTGAATCTCTATCAAGAAACGTCCTAATTGTCTCTGATCTCGGGAGTCCATAATCTCTCGTAGGGTGGGCTGCCCTCTGAACAAAGTCTCATATCTGTCTCTAATCTGAGTGTATGCTGTGCATCGACATACGAAATGCTCCTCACTCTCCACCTCCTATGTACATAGTTTGCAGATCCGCTTTGCTCTCGGGACCCCACTGTGTCTCCCTCTCTCGATCTCTAGTCTGTGTGATGCGACCCTGAGTTGTCCAATTGCTACTCGTGAACTCTGTGGCATATAGATGTCCATATAGTGTGGTCTTTGTATGAACCCATCTGACATAATGGTGAGAAACTGATCCCTGTAGTCTGACATCCTCCCCTCTAAATTGGGTGAGCTCCATACTCTCCTGATGTAGAGCCTCCATAAGTCATGTCTGATCACCAGATTCCTCTCGCTGCGAGAGAGCTGATAGTAAGGTGAGTCTGAGTCGTACTGAAAAGGTGGCAAACTCTCCATATCGAGCCCATGTGTCGCGAACCAAGCTCTGACCTGTGAGTACGAGGCTCTATCATGTCCACTATGAGATAACTGTATAGCTGCCTCAAAAGCTCTACGAGTGAGTCTGTCGCTTGGTAACTCCCTCACCCTTTGTATGAAACTCACTGTCTGGAACAGTGCCTCGAGGACCATGGGTGGTGCTGAGAGCTCTGCTCGAATGTTGTCATGTGGTATGGTCTGCTTGCTACGGAACAAGCGTGAGATTATACATACCTGGGGCCTCTCAATCTGTGCCCACTGATCGACCGTCAAGCCTGGTGCCCATACTGTCGCTGAATACATCAAGGTGGGGGTGACTAGTGTGTCGAAAAGCCACCCCTTCGTGCGGGGTTCCTGGAAGTGTGCCTGGTGACACCTCCGCTCTAGCATCGCTAGGGCTGCATACCCTCGGGTGAGTCTGTCAATAGCTGCCTGCCTCATGGTGAAAGGTCCTGGTAGATGGGTGAAAGTAACTCCCAAGTAGACATATGAAGTAACCACCTCGATGTGCCCTCCTGCTATGGTGAAGATGGCTGCACTCCTCACTGCACTGGATGTGTGAAAGATCATGACCTTGGTCTTGCCAAGGTTCACAACCAATCCTCTATGTGAGCAAAAATCATCCAAGGCTTCGAGGTGGAATTGGAGCCCCTCATGTGACTCTGAAATCAAAACAATATCATTGGCATATAAAAGAATGTGAACTGGAGTACCTCCGAGGTCGCTCCCCTCTCCGCCTGCTTGTAGTATGTAATCGGAGATCTCATCAATGTAAAGCCCAAAAAGTGTCGGGGAGAGGGGACAACCTTGCTTAACACCAATGGTGCTAGCAGTGGGCTCTGATAAACCTCTAGGGCATCAGACTCGACCAAACACCTTCTCGTAGAGAGAGTAGATGGCCCATATCATCTCTGTCTGGATCCGAAGGCTCAGTAGGTGCTGGAACAGCCTCTCACGTGGAACTGTATCAAAAGCCTTGCGGAAGTCCACAAAGCAACAATAAAGCCTCTTCTTCCTTGCCTTTGCCCCATCAATGAGACAACGCAAGATGAAGATATGGTCGATAGTGGAAAAAGCTCGTCTGAACCCGGCTTGGCCTGGTGCTCGAAGGCCCTCTGCCTCTGCATATGAGCTAAGCTCTGCCTCAAGTACTGCTCCATATAACTTGGCCATTGTGTGGCCAATCATGATAGTCCTGTAGGTACCCGGATCCAGAGCATCGCCAGATTTGTGGATAGGCACGATAGTATGCTGTGTCCACTCCTCTGGGAATCCCTCCCCTATAGCCCGGTTGAAGACATGTGCAATCAACGGGGCTATAGTGGAGGCTGCGTAGATGAGGTGGGCATAGGCCACGCTCGACCTCAGATGAGTATAGAGGGGCTAGCTCACGTGTGAAGTGAATGGTGGTGTATGGGGTACATGTGAGAGGTCTATGTGGAGTTCTATCGCCAGCGATGGAAAGAGAAAGGTATGTGTGATCGGCTCCGATGGGTATAGGTGGGATGGTAAGCGATGTAATGAGGTGGGTGGCCTCCCTCGATCCCAAGATATAGTCAACTGTGCTCCCTCCTCCCTCGAGAGACCCATGTGGCATGCAAGTCAAGCCTCCTGAAGTAGGCCACTGAGCCATCCCGTTATAGATGACGAGACAGTGCTCAGATCCAAGCCTAAGTAGATATCGTCCATATGCTGTGATAGGAGCTCTGTCTGCGGAGTGTCTCATGATAGTCTCCTCCCGTAGGGCATGTAGTGCTTGTGGATCCTCCTCGTCATACGTCTCGCACTGCTCACTGCGTGTGCGAGCATTGAAGTCTCCCATGAGGAAGACTTCACCAAGCGTGGAGTACTCCATGATCTCATCTGATAGACATGCATAAGGTGAGGCCTCCCCTGATGAAGAGTCATGCTCAGTGGAGGTGAAGCGAGAGCCTGTGGGAGCGAAATAGCATATGGCTATGTAGATGAAACTGTCATGTGATAGCTCAAGGCGGGTCCACATGTATCGGGCCTGTGGGTCGCGGGCCATGATCTGTAATCTACTGTGTAGTCTCTGTCGAAAAAGTATGGCCACCCCTCCTGATCCACGAGATGTGTGCTGTCGTGTGCATCCTCGGTGTAGAGACTCCCACTGGAATCCATGTATCCGAGGAAGTCCTCTCTCTTGACTCTCATGTGTCTCTGTAAGTAGGATGATGTCATGGCCTCTCATCACCTCCTCGAGTCTCTCTGGGTGTGTCCATAGATCTCCGTTGCAGTTCCTGGCTTCCAAATGGATCTCTTCTCGTGTCCCACATGCCGCGAGTCCCTATGCGATGACCTTGCCATCTATGATGACTCGACCATCTCTATAGGATGCTCGTTTCCCCTCTTTGCGGGCTTGGTGCCCCCTAGGCATACATGCACGCCTATGTCCGACTTGCATTTTGGTGAGGTCATCATCCAGATAGATGGTTGGGCCTTCGAGTCCTCGTAGGATTATCCTCTTGCGAAGGAAAGTAGATCGTGACTCGCCATCGGGGAAGTGGAGGATGAGGGCTCGGTTTTTAGTGGCATCTTTGCCGACTCTCTAAGCTTTAGTGAAACGAGCTGTTTCCCCCTCCGTATATCCGAGTTTGGTGCATAACATCCTTCCATCTTCTTCCGGAGTGGATCCCTCCCTCTCTCCCATTCGAGTGACTCGTACATTGAGGCGTCTAGCTTGCCTCATCCTCTCTTCCTCGATAGTGTTGTGTACGAGGAGAGTTTCTTCTTTATGTGCTTCTTCACGGGCCTCTTTTTTGATGTTTTTTTTGACTATCTCCACCCAACCCTCTTTGGTGGCTTCGAGTTTGTCTTCCATATGCTTCGTGATTTCTGCTTTGAGGACTTCCTTGGTGATGGTATGAATCTCACCTTCCTCTGGGGAGAGTGATGCCACCGTTGTCTTGAGGAGAGCTATTTCTCTCTTCAAGATATCTCGTTCCTTCCTCCATTCCTCTTGTGCTGCTTCCCAAGTTTCTTTTTCTGTTATCCTCCTCTTCTCCCACTCCTCTTTCTCTTTCTTCCATTGATCTTGTTCTTTATGGAATGTCTCGGTTTCTTTTTCGAGCTTTGATAGGCGGGCAATGATGTTGTTAATGGTGGAATCCATAAGCTTCTTGTTGTCCTTCAAGCTGCTGTGGAGTTTGTCTTCTAACTTGAGCAGGTCCTCCTTCTTTGCCATGTCCTGCTATTCAAGCTCGTGTCTTCTTCAAACTCAAAGCATCAGTTCAGTTCACTGACGCGAGAGAGGCACATATCTGACGGAGATCTGACTCAAGAACTGGAGGCATCTGAACTGTTCTGATGCAGATCTGACACGTTCAGACACAGATCTGACCTAATGCAAACTTACGCGCATTAGAGAGAGAGAGAGAGAGAGAGAGAGAGAGAGAGAGAGAGAGAGAGAGAGAGAGAGAGAGAGAGAGAGAGAGAGAGAGAGAGAGAGAGAGAGAGAGAGAGAGAGAGAGAGAGAGAGAGAGAGAGAGAGAGAGAGAGAGAGAGAGAGAAAGAAAGACTTTTTAACGTCTATTAGAGGCCAAAATCGGCCTATGAGACAAAACATATTCATCAGTATGATCCAATCCATTGTGATCCCAAAAGGAAAATAAAGTGTGAGTACTGCAAATGGGTATAAAAGGAGTGGATAGTAATTGGCATCAAGGGTGTGGGGTGCTATGGGTATGCACTCTATATGCTCAATGGGTGAGATACAAATATGATATGCATAGGGAGGGGAGGCTCGATGGTATCACAACCCACTAGATGCCTGGAGTGGGTGTAGGATATAATGCATCGGTGGGTAAGGCATCATGGCAATCCTCAAAATGCTCTGAATGTCCAAATCGATAGGGGTGCGCTGTTGACGTCTCTGTATCTCCATGTCGTGGCGTGCGTGAATTGCTTGAATCTCTCTCTGATGTGGACTGGCTCTCCGGATTGGGGGTCTCGGTCGTCGACGCTGTCGTCTAAGCTCCTCTGCTCTATGGAATGTGACACCCCGCATCGAGCTGGGTCCTCGAGTGGCTGTGGGTCTGAAAAAATCTGTAATATAAGTCTGAGGGGGGGGGCAGGTGTATCTCCATCTGTTGCTGGAGGAGTGATGCACGGCGGTGCTGGAGCTCTATTAGGAAACGACCTAGAGCGCGCTGGTCCTCTGTCCCCAATAAAGCCCTGATCTCTCTGGCCCCCTGAAGAGCTTTGGGTAGCGGTCTCTGATGTCCTCATATGCCTGGCATCTACATGTCTAGTGCTCCTCGTCCTCCACCTCCTCTCTACATATCCTACATAATCTCTCATCCCTCGGGGTATGTGTGGCTCGCCCAACCTCAATCTCGAGCTGGTGTGATGATACTCTGAGCTGCCCAATGGCCACTCTCTCAGCTGGCGCCATATATGTATCCATGTATCGTGGTCTCTGAATGAAACCATCCGCTGTCACAATCAGGAAGTGCTCTCTGTAGTGTTGCCTCTTTGTGGGAAGAGGCTCCCGTGGTGCTATCCATGTCTCCCTGACGTGTATTTGTAGTAGGTCTTGACGGATGATCCTATTCCTCTCCGAACGAGAGAGGGTAATGTGGGGGGAAGAGAGGTCATACTGAAAAGGGGGGAGATCCGTAATGCTCATGCCATGGTCTGCGAACCATCGGTAAGTCTGTGCATACCATACTCTCTCATGCCCTGTCTCTGCCAAATGTCTAGAGCTCTCAAATGCAAGCCTCGTGAGTCGGCTGGTGGGTAGCTCTCTGACTCTCAGAATAAAGGTCACCAACTGGAAGAGGGCCTCCACTAACATCGGTGGTGTGCCAAGCTCAGCTCGTATAATGTCATGTGGAACGGAGAGAGAGAGAGAGAGAGAGAGAGAGAGAGAGAGAGAGAGAGAGAGAGAGAGAGAGAGAGAGAGAGAGAGAGAGAGAGAGAGAGAGAGAGAGAGAGAGAGAGAGAGAGAGAGAGAGAGAGAGAGAGACTTAATCTTAGCTTTAAAGCTTTAGAGAAATACAAGTTCAACCTTGCCTTTAGCACTTGCCACTATCCTTAAGCTTTCCAATCTCCAAATCCTTCTTTCCATCTCTAGTGATTAGACAGATTATAATAGACACTAGTGATTCCATATTATGCTTGGACCTTGAAAGTTGTCTCTTTATGCTATGTTTGTAGTCTGCACATTTACAAGTTAAAATTGTATTTATTGATGGAATCATATTTCCTATCACTTCTTTGCATACTTAAAAGTTAATACTTACGAATCATGGTGAGTGTTTTACATTTGATACAATTTATGATGTGAAATCATGTGATATATCATATATTATCATTATTCATGCAAATATCTATGTATATCTATTGTTTTTATGAAAAGAATAAAAATCTCTCTGAGTGGATAAAAACCTCGATTTTTATTTTGGGTCTTAACGATTTAAACGATTAAATCTTGATTTAAATCTTGCGACTTAAATCTCTCGGGCCAACTATGCTTGTTAGAAGGGTAGTTCACATGAAGGCCAAGTGGCAATCATGTGAACTACCACTTGGATTGTTTGCATGGAGAGAGATACTTTATAGCAAAGTCGCGTGGCTTGGAGGAGGAACGAATGAGATCCCTCACGTTGCATGTCGCCTTCCTCAGGAATTGTGCAGAGAAACAGAAAACGAAAACATGAGGAGGTCCTCGAGAGGGGGCTCATGCCATATTGGTATCGAAGCCAAAGAGACTCAACAACACACACGTGCCAACGATAGAGTACACAGAGGAGCCCCATGCGGAGGGCCTTCATTTCCTCCCTCTCTCTTCAAGTGGGAGAGAACTAGCAGGTAAAAACATTTGTTTTTTTTTTCAATCTTGCACGAGTATTTTAAAGAGCTTCCTCTTCACAAAGGATCAAGGAGACTATGTATACATACTCTTTGGAGTATGCATTTTGAAGTAACATCATCAAAAGTATATTCATGCATCATTATTTGATTTTTTGAGAGCTCCAAATTGAACCCCGTGGCAAGGTTGGATTTTTCATCTCTTAATCCAGCATACACCTACATATATAAATTATGAATTAAAGTAGATAAGCGACATGTCATATGTATATTACACACACGCATACATGTATATTACATACATACATGCATACATACATACATACATACATACATACATACATACACAGTAGATACATGCATATTACATACATACAAACGCCATGCATATTACATACATACAAACTCCATGCATATTTGTAATTACATACATACATCGAGAATACATATTTACCTAAGTCCCTCAATAATATATGTTGGAAGAATCTCAACCAAAGCCCATGCAATTGGATAACATCAAGGTTAGGAGACTTACACTAAGGGAAAGAAAACATTGAAAGGATAATGGATTATGCTTTTATTGTGGCGACCATGACCACATGGTATTCAAATGTCCTAAGAAGAATAAACAAGTTGGGTTTAAGACTTCCATGATCACTATGCCACATCAAAAAGATCATCATTAGAGTCAAAAGAGGAGTATTGTCCATCATGAGAATTATGCCCTTGATTCTATATCTAGATATATGACAAACCCTTTCGAGTTTCATCATGGATATCTATCATCATTGTGTTTCACAACCACATATCAAGAACTCTACAAAGACCAAGAGCTATGAAGATTCAAGTTCTAGAAGATCTCACCGTCACATAGCCACTCCTCTTGGAACTTGTTGCTTGAGAGGGGAGGCGATATCATGGACATAAAGGAAACCATTTTGACTCTTGGATTCTATGAGACTTTTTATATTTCATGATTGGTTTAGAATTTGGGGAAACTAATGCTTCCATTGTGTTTGGACATGTCAAAACCCTAAGATTGATTGCCTACTTATTGGATTCTGACATCTGAAGGTTTTGTTTCGAACTGATGACATCATCAATTCGTAACTGCCCTTGAACCTCTCTGGAAAAGCCAATATAAGGAGGGCTTGGCCACATATATCCGCAGTCTTGCCAACACCAGTCTTAGGAGCTCAAGGAGTCGTGATCACCAAGTAAGTACTCTCCAAGTCTCAGTTCGAGTTCTAGTTTTGTTCTTTGTTCTAGTCTTGTCTAGTCTAGTATCCTTGACATCTTGCCTTGTCTTGTTGTAATCTCATAGTACGAGATTGTGTCGAGTTATCTCTCGTATCTAGTCCATCTCCTTGAAGGGAGTTCCTGGAATTTAGATATCGTGTTTCATACCTACTGTCCCTGGTTGTGGGATCTCTTGTATTCTGTCTAGTCCAGTTATCCATACCTATTAGCCCTAGGTTGTGGGACTTCTTGTATCAATTACATAGTCTTGTATTATTTTCCGTACATGGTTGATCTTGTAAACGAAAGTATAATTATGAAATCTTACCTACTCTAGTCAGAGGGCGCAATCTAGTGCTCCCCCGATACAATGTTGTGAAGTTGCGAACCGTTCACAATGCGTTGCGAGGCAACTATGCTTCCCCCTTAAACATCGGATTGCCATGATTTTGTTGGAGCTTAAAAGTTTATCTTACAAACTTTCAGAGAATGCTAAGAACATCAAATTTGGACACTGTTTTGCAGGTCAAAAAGTCTTTGCAAATTCTTTGTAGACTTTACGAACACCTTCGAGAGCCTTATTGGACAATCGAAAAAGTCCAAGTCTACTTTTTTCATGTAGATATGCATCATCAAGTCAAGATCTAGTTGTTCGACACCATTTAATTCACAGGAGAGGAACCAAATTTGTCCACATTTGGCTTATTTTGACACTTTTGATGGCTTTTTGGTGATTTGGATGCTTTTTAAAGCTTCTTCTAGCCAATTGAACATTTGAAATCATTTTTGGGATTGGCAAGGATCAAGAACAAAGGTTAAAAGCTTGGATGATCCTTTCGAATTCGCTTGCAAAGCTTTAGAGAACATCAAAGAAGTATATTTGAGTTATTTCCTTTGCTTTGAGTACTTGATTTGCCTCCTTCTGTTTCATTTTCAATTAGTGTTGTTCAAGTATGGAAACACTAGAGAAGCAAACTCAAAACCAACTTTTAGAAACTCCTTAGGATATTGAAAAACAAAACAAATTAGAAAAACAAGAAAAACCCCAAGAGTTAGAGATGCAAGATGTTGAAGAAGAAGTTGACTTGTATGATTGTTGACGAGTTCATCACTCACTCTCAACAACATGCTTTACTTGATGGAACAAACAAATTAGAGTCTACTTTAGTGAGCTGCTTTTGAACAACTCAAAACTCAATTCATCCCTCTAGATACTACTATTGCTTCTTTAGTTACCAAACAAGAGTTTGAACGTGAAGTTTCTCATGAAACTTCTTTCATGGTTAGGAGAGAACCTACATCCACTATGCCTCTTACCACTTTAATATATAAGCATCCTAGGGATACACCTTTGCTGAAGGACTTGAAGCCACCTATATTTATGGGGGATGATAGAGACAAGAATGAAGATGCAGTGTACACTTTTTTATAAAAGTGGACTCACTTGCATTAGTTAAAAGGAACCCCACATGATTATCGAGTGCTCAAAGAGAGTCTTTTGCTTGGACCACGTGCATATAAATGGTGGATGAGTCTTAAAGAAGCCATAACTATTCTTATGGGATAGATTCAGTTCGAAGCTTTTTTTTTGAAAGAGTTTTCACATGAGAACGAGGAAGAGCGTGGTTGGGATGAATGGGATAGAGTGATGCAAGGAGGTAGACCTTGACAAAGCCATTAAGATTGACGTTCGACAAAATGCTCCTAAACATTAGAAGAAGCTATCAAGTATGATAAGTTGTATGAAGACAATAGTCGTATAACAATGGATATAGATCAAACACTTAGACCCACACAAGTGACTAAATTTAAGGAAAGGGTAATCTTAGGTAAGAACAAATTCATAATACGAAAACCAAGAGGGCCTACACTTAGTATAGATCAATTTGAGAAAGCCAAGAAGGAAAACTTATGCTTTAGGTATCTATCTCCTAACCACTCTCAATTGAATTGTCCAATACATAAGGGGGAAGATAAAAGCAAGGCAATACTATGGTCTTAGATAAAGGCAAAAAGGTGGTCCACCTTGTGCGGACACTTCCAATTTATGGTAGCTTTAGTTGCAAGGAAGTGGAAGTGATTCATGAGGATATAGAACATACTTATTGTTTAACTTAGTCATTGTGCTCATAGTGGTTTGGACCACATGATTTAGTTGAGCTTCGGTCATGTGTGAGGCTTCAGTGAGAGTCATGATTGATGATTCTACCACTCATAACTTTACTAATTATGCTCTTATCAAGAGATTAAAGATTCCCTAACAACCCAGTGTGCATAAAAACGTAGTATCTATGATGCAAGGGGAAGATAAGAGGATACTATGGTATCCAATTTGGAGATCAAGATACAAGCCTCAAGGATTTATAGATCATTTAGATTTCCAAATTATGAATAAGGAAAAAACAGATATAGTGTTGGGCAGAGAGTGGCTTTGGGGATTAGGGGATACACTTAAAAGAAGTTATTAGGATAGTACTATTGAATTTGTTCAAGATGGAAGTACTTTTTGTATTCAAGGTGAAAGAGATGCGCTAGTACACCTCTTATCTCATGCATGCAATTAGATACTATTTTTGATTCACACGATGTAGATGACATTATTTGCTTTAGATGCTCATCAGGTAGTTCATAATAATGACATTTCAAATGTATCTATTTTTGATCATAATGTAACCAAGGACATAACTTTTTATTATTCTTTTTTGCAATAATGTGTGGTTAAAGGTTTTAAACATTTAATGTCTGAATATAAAGATGTATTTCCACTTGATTTGCCAAAAGGATTACCACCTTCTAGAGGAGACATTGACCATACCATTGACTTAGTTTTGACTTAGTTGGTGATACTAGACCCATTTGTAAACCTCCTTATAGACTTAGTTTAGCACATCATGAGGAAGTAGAAAGCCAAATCCAAGATTATCTAGCTAAAGAGATTATTAGGCCTATTAATTCTCCATGGCATCATCAATACTCCTAGTTAAGAAGAAAGATGGCTCTATGAGGCTTTGTATAGATTATAGGGCATTGAATAAAGTAACTATTAAGAATAGATTTCTAATGCCTAGATTGGATGATCTATTTGACCAGTTGCATCAAGCTCACTATTTTACTAAGCTTGATTCAAGATCAAGATATCATTAGAATAGAATAAAAGCAGAGGATGTACCTAAGGCTGCTTTTAGGACTAGGTATGGACATTATGAGTTTTTAGTGATGCCATTTGGTCTCACTAATGCTCTAGCCATGTTCATGACACTCATGAACAATGTTTTGAGGCCTTATCTAGGGAAGTTTGTAGTAGACTTTCTTGATGATATTCTTATCTATAATAAGTCAAAAGAGGAACATTTGGAACACTTACTCTCATATTGCAGGTCGCCTTCCTTGAGAATTAAATAGAGAAATAGACGACGAAAACACGAGGAGGTCCTTGGGAGGGGACTCTCTCCATAGAGTGCCTCCATATTATGAGGAGCACCTTAGACAAAAGGCCTTCAACTTGGAAGAAGATCTCAATATAAAGGGGGTTCCACGTCTTGTAAGAGAAGTCAACATAAGAAGTGGGGAGGCAGCGAAGACCATCCTATTGGCAACTTGCCAACATGGTTATGGGAGGAGCCATTTCTATTGAACAAAGTCATTTGGTTTCGTGAGACATCTCAAAGATGTTTTTGCTTGGAGTTATGAGG
This sequence comes from Ceratopteris richardii, assembly GCA_020310875.1. Lineage (NCBI taxonomy): Eukaryota > Viridiplantae > Streptophyta > Polypodiopsida > Polypodiales > Pteridaceae > Ceratopteris > Ceratopteris richardii. The sequence continues at coordinate 39,906,499 of CM035437.1, forward strand.
CTTTAGAAGTTGCTTTGGCATCCTTGGGCCTACACGCCACTCATCCGAAGACTAATGCAAGGTAAGATATATAGGTAAAACCCAAAGTACATAAAAATAGTGAAAAAGGAAATTGACAAGATGGAGGCAGTAGGTATAATAGAGCCAGTAGGGCAGTTTGAATAGGTATAATAGTGGCAATAGAGCATTTTGAGTGGATGTCTTCAATGATCATTGCTCCAAAGTAGTCCAACAAGATGAGTCTCTATGGACTTTAGAGAAGTGAATAAGGTCATTGTTCCATATGGTTTCCCCACATCTTTCTCATAACAAGTCATAGAAGACGTGGCTGGCCACACCTTGTACAATTCTATGGACGGGATTCAGTTTCTACAATCAAATGCTATTCACCCATGTGCAAAGCTAAAACGACTTTTGTTACTCCATGTTTATCTCATTTTTGGATCCCTCTTCATGAAGTCTCTCAAAAATTTCATGGATGATTTCTCAACACTTTTTGACATTGGTTAGGCCTCTTCTATAGAATGCTTTGATGAACACTTGACACAACTCGGTATTCAAAAAATGTAGAGAGACACACCTCAAGCGCAACTCAAATAAGTGCCATTTCTTAGTTACTCAGGGCACTTTGTTGGGTAATGTAGTGCTTACACAAGGAATGGCTTCAGATCTAAATAAAATCATTGCCATCTTAGGGACTCCACATCCCCTCAGTGACAAAGAAGACAAGGATTTCTAGGCCCACCTAATATTGTACGCTCTTCATCAGAATGTACATAGGGATAGTATGACCGCTGTTAGTTCACATGGAAGAATTCAGCTTTTTAGTGGATGGATGCTGAGAAACAAGCTTTCCTCCAGCTTAAGCTTTGATTAATAAGATCCTCGACCTTGGTATCTCTTGATTGGGACATCTCTTTCCACGTCCACATTGATGTGAGTCTAATGGCAATAGGGCTAGTCCTCACCCAACCCGAAAAAGGACATAAAACAAACCATCCAATCCATTACATGGGCAAAGTGCTATCTTAATTAGAATAAAGATACATCACCATTGAATGGGAGGCATGAGCTATTGTATTTGCACTTCAAAAATTCAGGCATTATTTATGAGGGATAAGATTTATTGTCATCATTGATCACTAGGCTCTGTAAATAAACCTCATGTCATTACAAAAATTTGGAGATGGCTCTTATCATATAAGGAGTATGATTTTGAGATTGTGCAGATTTTGAGATTTTGCAAGGACTTGGGCGGCAACATGTCATAGTAGACCACCTATCTAGAGCATTGTTTGGATAGAGCACTAGAAGGCAAGGTATTGCCAATGATTTTCTAGTTCCATCACTCTTTATAGTGACGACCCTCCCCTCAGGGTACTATGAAGTAGCAAAGCTCCTTACCTTGACAAAAGTTGCTCTTGAATGTACTCCCTTGGAAAGGAGGAGGTTGCTATTAAAATGCAAACAATTTAGGGACATTGGGGGAAGCCTCTATAAGGAAGGGCATGATGGAACATTGCAAAAATGGCTCCTCTCGAAGGAGGCACTAGTAATATTACGGGAATCGCATGGAGTGGGGAGTGGTCATTTTCTTGGGCATATTATGGTTGTGAGGATCCTCAATAGCGAGCTATGGTTGCCAAATTTTTTAAAAAGCAAACACCTTGGCAAAGAAATGTGATGCATGCCAATGATGTGGGTCTCATCCCATTTGTAGAAACCATGACCCTTTTATAGTTTCTAGTGAGTGGCAATTGTTTGGACATTGAGGCTTAGATTTTGTGGACTCCATTTATCGAGTTGTGTGTTTAGGATAGGAGAAGTACTTATTGGTGGCCATTGATTATGCTACTAAGTGGGTAGAGGTCAAAGCAACACAAAACTACGCAACTTCAATGATGGCTAGATTTTGGTTTGAAGATTTGTTTGGCAGATACGATGCCCCATTGAAATTACAACCAATCAAGGCACCCATTTTGTGAACAAAGTGTTGATAGAGATTTTCATAAGATACAGAGTGCTCCATAGAAAGTCATGTGCTTATTACCCTGGAGCCAATGGCAAAGTTGAAAGCACCAATGAAACCTTAATTATGCTACCCAAGAAGGAAAGTATCCTAAACCTAACTACATGGGGAACCACTTATATAGGTGAAATGTGGGTCTATCAAATGTCATTCAAAGCTACCATGGGACATAGTTCCTTCCTATTAGTTTATGGCATTAACCGTGTAGCACAATTTGAGTTTTCACCAGGGTTGGGATGAATCGGAGATTGGCACAAGATGAGAACTTACGATCCGCCCTCAGAGATTTCCTTGGGCTCTAGACTTGTAGCTCGGCACCGATAGGAAGAGTTACGAGAAGTCAATGCCCTCCTAGAACATGCACAAGGCAATTGAAAATTAATCCTTGATAAAGCATTGTGGCCTTCGAATATACAAAAAGGCTTTCTAGTTCTCCTTTACAATCCTATGAAAGGGGGGAAACAACGAGGAAAATTCCTCCCTACTTGGGACTCGGGAAGGCCCATACAAGGTAGAGCTCTCTCTTGAGCAAGGGGGTTGCTAGACTTGCACTTTGGTTGGAGACCCTCTTCCATTGTTCAATGTATCTTCCCTGATACCTTAGTACACTTGATCGTTGCCTTGAATGGTCATAACATATGTAGATAAAGATGTTGGATTGTATGTTTTGTTGGTACTTCATTTTGATCTATGGAAGTTTGGGTTTTTTGGATGATGACAACACATATACTCCCCCCTCTCATAGACTCTCGACTCTGGTTTTCTTTTCACCTAGGTTTGCATCAGTTTTTATTTTCAGCACGCTTTGTCTTCTCGTTTGATGGGAAACACAAACCATGTACATTGATTCTGTCTCATTAATCGACGTTAAAAATCTTTTTTTTTTTTTCTTTCTTCTCTCTCTCTCTCTCTCTCTCCCTCTCCCTCTTCTTCATGTCGAAGCACTCTATGCACCCTTTTTCTCTCTTTTTTACTTTCTTGTACCCTATGTACACTTAATGAACATGAATAGATCTCACCTCCCCTTTGCCATTTGGACACGTGGCCAATGTTGAGGTCACCATGAGCACTCTCTCTCTCTCTCCCTCTTTTCATGAGGAGTGGAATCTCAAGGTGAGATCTCCCCCAATGCACCATGATGGAATGACAAGATAATGCCCATGAGTACTTGTGATTGGAGACTCAAGGCACCAAGGATTGAGGAAAGCTCTCCCTCATTCTAAAAGAGAGGAAGCTCAAGGAAAGGCTCATAAATCTCTCCCAATCATATGCACACTCTTGCACACTTCTCACATAAGGTCTTACACATAAAAGAGGCTCTTCTCACGGCAACACAGAGGCTAGGGGAGGACAAGCAAAGGGACGAAGATCACAGAGGCTAGGGGAGGACAAGCAAAGGGACGAAGATCACAGAGGCTAGGGGAGGACAACCAAAGGGACGAAGATCAAGGAAGAAAATTTTCATAGAGGAGTAGTGGTCTTGCTCTAGAAGGTTAGTGCCTAAGAGTGTAGAAGACACCTTGGCAACGGAAGGTCTTTGTCCCTTCTCAGGTTCCTCTAGAGCTTTCCATGCACGATACTGTACCGACAAGGTTGGTGAGGCTAGTCTTCTTTCGGCCCTTTGTTTTGTACTTTTCCCTTTAGTAGTTAGCTATTCTTTCTCCTTTATCCAGTTGCCTTATATTCCCATCTACTTGTATGGTTGTCAGGAGACTCCCTTTGTATTTCATTCTTCATCCCCTTCCTCATTCTCTCTTGGTGTTGTACTTGTACTTTTGATTATCATCTTTCTTGTATTGTTCTCAGGCTCGGGACAGTAAGAGAGCTCTGATGTGACTGTGCAAAGCTTGTCCTCTAGAGGCTAGAGCTCTTTGCTTGGAAGGGGGACCTAGAAGCACACTCAAAGATGCAAGATGCCCAACAGGTCTGTACAGCCTCCCAAATCGAATGCATAACAGGTGTGTATGCCTGCAGACTACAGCAGCTCAGATATGACTCTAAGCAATGTAAGAGATGGGACTCTGCAAAACTTGCCTTGTAGAGCTCTTTGCTTGGAGAGGGGGACCCTAGAGCCCACTCAAAAAGGCATACCCAGCAGGTCTATACAGCCTCTCAAATTTAATGTACAACATGAGTATATGCATGCAGCCTAGAACAGCTCAAATATGACTCTGAACAATGTTCCCAGCAATGCCCAGTTTGCACGAACAGTGTAAGTGATTGAATATCTCTGGAAATACAATGGCAAAAGTGAGAAAAACAATTTCTGCAAGGGGCACGTCAGTAAGCCTACAGTAACGTAGGAATCAAGTAAGTTTTCTTGACGTCAGCTACATGTAGCTTACACATCAGGAAACAACTATACACACACATGCACACACACGCACATGCACACATACACGTACATGTACAATCATAGTACAAAGTAGAGATTTAAATCGGGATTTGAATCGTTTAAATCGTAGAGGTTTTTAAAAATAAAAAATAAAAATCGAGGTTTTTATTCATCAAGAGATTTTTATTTTTTCTTGTATCTAAGGTATGCACAATACCTATTCTACTCATATATACTCCTATATTGGACAATAGTGAAAGTAGCGAAAAGTTTATATGACCTTGAGGCTTGTTAGTTGTTTTACTTCAGTCATATGTGTGATGCCACAAAAGAGTTTTTGATAACATTGCAGTTATATAAACTCTATAATGTCATTCAGCTACAGGTTGGTACAGATTCATATTGGACAGGGACTTAATTTGATGCCAAAAAATGTACATACACAATTGAAGGAACTTGGCTTTTAGCTTTCTAAACATTTAGTTAGGTGGATTTTAGAGTTAAGTACAATACAATCAATAGTGATTGACTCCTTATTTTTCGATTTGCCTTGAAAAGTGTTACATAATAGCTAAGGAAGACATCCTTTCTGATATTTAAACCCATAGTGCTGTACTACTAAAATCAGTAAGCATCCATCTTAGCTTAATATAATCAGTCAAATCTCTAATAGGCAAGAAAATAATATAGTTCTACCTAAAGAGCAAAGTGGTAATATATGATAGAATATATTATATTAGCAAGCATAAGTATCACAATGATCAAATTTTAATTAAAAAAAGAGATCTACCATATGAAACCTAAAAAAAAAAGCTTTTGCTAGTGTACTGGAAACCATCTTGTATTAAATATGTTGCATGCAAACTGTGCATTCATAATCATGTTTCTGTGCTCATCATGTCCTTCACATTATGGAGATTCTTGTAGAATCATTGACTATCCTGGATAGATTAATGAACTAATGGAACTATAGGAAACACTTGTCATTATGCCATTGAATGTTTACTTCTATTTTCAGCTGTTTAGTGATTGATTACATTCAAGAAGTATGCAAAATCTTTTCTGAAGCAGAAGTAAATGGTGGATGCCTTAAAATGTATTCTGGTTTTCCTCAACTTAAAACGAGATTTTTTTTTCCTTAAGATTGGCCTTCATTATTAAATGCAAGTCTTTTTGCTTCAGCCAGATGTCTGAATAGTTCTTGAACTGAAGGATCCTATTGAAGTCATGTCCTCATCGAAAACCTCTTCCGGACCTAATCTGGCATCGAAGGTCTCAAAACTTTTCAAAAGCTTCAAGAAGGATTTAAAGGATGAAGAGAAGCCAGCTCTTCAAAGGCAACCGACTGCAAATCGTAGATCTGCTGTCTGTGCAGAGGTTTCGGTTCCTGAGGAAACATATGAAGCAAAAGTAAGTTAAACTGGTTCTTTTCTATTTCTTTTTTGAGATAATCTGTATGCTGATGTTTACAACTTCCATGATAAAATGTATGATACCAAAGAGGCACGATGCACCACATACCCTGGAAGAGGGTTACTTAAAAAGAATTTCAGATCAGGATGAGTAAAATAAAAATGATAGTTTACTACATGAGACACAAATTATGAGATTATGAATTCAGTTTTGACCATTTTGAGTGGCAGATCGCTTAAGAAGACTAGACTTATTTTGGCAAATTCAAAATAGAATTCCATCACCTGTTTCTTTATAATAGGGAGGCTCAACTGATACCTGGCTGGACAGAGGCGTTAGATACAAGCCAAGTTCTTTCGCATCGCAGTAGTCATTTGGACTGGCAAAGGGGAGAATGAATAATGAGTTTTCTGGAAGTACAACTAGGTTTGTTCCTGAATTTTCCATGCATTTAAGGAACATAGAGGCTACAATGGTGAAAGTATCCCAACAAATTATTAGAACTTGAAATAATAATTTTGTTTGGTGATTTTGCAAGCACAAATTCATAAGAATACTCATGAATATTAAGAAGGGAAATGGGTGTTGAAAGGCTAAACTGTTGCTGCTCAATATAGACATTAAACATCTTCTTGGCTCCAATGTCTAGTATTTCTTCATTTATCAATGCTCCATAGTACAATTACTGCTCTAAACTACAACCTGCTGCCGAAAACTTTCACTTTGTCAGCACACACTTGGGGAATTTCATGCACTTCGCATCACAAAAGCTTCTATAAGGGTGAATGCAATACTTTTTCAAAATCTAGCATGAAATTACAGTATTCTGATCTAGGCACTGTATTGCTTCGATCTTTAAGAGAATTTCGTATGGGTACTTGCTTCTCAACACTTTCATGAACTCAAAATTTGAGTTTGGGCACAAAATGATAAAATTTTACAGAATTACAGCATGCTTTATATTGTTTAATTGGGTCCAAATCATAGCCCTTAATCTTTTCCACATTTAGTACTTGATTGCAAAAACTGACCAAACATTTTCAACATAACCCACCCTGCCAGATACAATGAAAGGGCTTTACAACTTGGATAGATCCTCTTGTCTTGAGCAGGAGACACCCACACATCTGCATATCTAAAGTGCAAAGAGCCTTTAATATGGTGCATTATGAATAAATAAAAAGGGATTAGACAAGTTGTGCAAGAGAAGATCACCACTGTACTTATACAAAGGGAAAGGAGAGCATTTCAGAAGCATGAAACATGAAAATTTGTCATAAAATGAGTTAGAATCACCTCATCCTAAAGAAGAGTGTTCTTTAGCCTCCTCTTGATGGGAACATTGCTCGACAAGTTAGAGTTAGTGTTACACACTCAAAAGTGTCATGTGGCAGTCGTTCAAGCCACAGACCATGTGAAAGGCATTGATCGAAAATTTAGAGATGTTTCAGCGTGATGCTTTGGGCACTTTCGATGTTTTCTATATCATAAACTCAATGACATGATCATTCTCCAATATGTGAAATTCTCCATTTAGGGCATATTCATTGGTTCTAGACATGAGGTTGAGATGGGCTATAGAATGAGGCTGCTCATGCATTAAAAAACTCTATGAAGTCAAGATGTGATATTCAATGAAGGGAAACTTCTAAACAAAGAGTTCAAATTTGATGATATGCAAAATGTGGGAATTTTTTCATGACCTCTCTTCATATTAACCTTGAACCCACTATTGCTATGGATTTGGAACTAAAGGAAACGAATTGTTATACTTTTAGGCTCCTCATAGCGTACCATTATTTTACCTATGGGGACAAGGGTCATGAAAACCATGGTTCCAAGCTCAGGGGATAACAAAGGCCAATAAGGATCCTAAGGAGATTTGTTTTCACTTCACGATGACCACATGGATGGTAGGGTACTCGGAGGATTCTAGAATACACTTCGAAGGCTATATAATGGTTGGGAGGAGAGTAATAGGCAAGCAATTAAGATGTTCACTCGAGGGATATACACGTGCAAACTTCTTTTCCGAATTCGAGGGAGCTAGAGGGGATCGTTGTTCTTCATCCTCCTCGAGGGGCATGCAAGGATGCATGGACATAAGTTAGAATGCTTATCTAAAAGCCCTAACCCTCTCCAATTTTACTTCTTCATTCCCTCACCTCCCAAGGCACTGTCAATGAGCCAGAGAGAGAGAGAGAGAGAGAGAGAGAGAGAGAGAGAGAGAGAGAGAGAGAGAGAGAGAGAGAGAGAGAGAGAGAGAGAGAGAGAGAGAGAGAGAGAGAGAGAGAGAGAGAGAGAGAGAGAGAGAGAGAGAGAGAGAGAGAGAGAGAGAGAGAGAGTTTTTACGTCTATTTGGAGGCCGAACTCGGCCTATGAGACAAATCGATGTACATGGGTGTATCTTTTGTCAATTGGAAAAGATAAAAGTGCTGAAAAAACTGGTAAAGCTGATATAGATCTCCGTAGTATGCATGTGGAGATACCCATGAAAGTGAAGGGGGGGGGGTGTACGGAGTGTTATATCTATGATAGTCTATATGCAAAAGAGTAGTACAACAAGCATGAGAATGCATCTGAAACGACTAACTAGCTCCATCTTGTGCTAGTGGGCGGGTATAAGATGTGATACATAGGTGGAGGTGGAGTCAGGGCCACCCTGATGGCGGCAGCGGGAGCCGCCATCATCTGGGATCATCTCTGCTCCATGGCACGATGGTCAGGAGCCTGGATCTCTGCAATCTTGTGTCGGTGAAGTCTCGGGGCCCGATATCCTATAGCACGGGGTCGTCTCCTAGCTCGAGAGGTCTTGACCCTGTTGAAGAGTCACCCCTCTCGGTGTGTGAGCTGAGGGGGGGAGGTCTGCTACACGTCGTGGGATAAAGAAGTCAGTGAGTGGACTCTGTCTCCCTCATGCATGGGCTGCTATAGTAGGTTGGAGTAGGGAATCTCTGTGAATCTGTATCTCTAGTAAGAATCGCTCTAGATGTCGTTGGTCTCTAGAGTCCATGATCTCTCGGAGGGTTGACCATTCTGTAAACAGAGTCTCGCATCTGCCTCTGATATCATCATATGCACTACATCTGCATAGAAAGTGCTCCTCATCCTCCATCTCTACTCTGCATGCCCTACATACCCTGCATATCTCTTGCTTTCTGGGAATGTCCGCGGCTTTGCCCGTCTCAATCTCTAGTCTGCGTGATGAGAATCTCAATTGGCCAACCGTTACCCTCGAGTTATGAGGCATGTAAGTATCCATGTAGCGTGGTCGTTGGATGAAATTGTCCGCTAGTATGTCTAAGAACTGGTCTCGGTAGTGCTAGTGTTGATCCCATGTGTGGTGTGTGCCATGTTTGACTAATGTAGAGCTGCTAGAGATGATGAGATCTTGTCTGAGTACAACATTCCTCTCATGATGGGAGAGATGGATGTGATGAGAGTCTGGGTCATATTGAAAAGGCGGCAATCTGTCCATATCAAGTCCATGACAATCAAACCTCTAACCTGAGTGTACCAAGCTCTCTCATATCTGGACTCTGATATCTGTATAGATGCCTCAAAAGCTCTGTGCGTGAGTCTCTTTGTAGGAAACTCCCTCATCCTCTGAGTAAAGCAGATAGTCTTGAATAGTGCATCTACTTAGTACTACCATGCTTAGTGCAGCTAGCTCTTCCTTGATGATGTCATGTGGCACTGATTGTTTCCCTGAAATAGTCACGAGATCATACATACCTGTGGCCTCTTGATCGCACTCCACTGGGTGACTGTGAGGCTTGGGGCCCAAACTGTCACAGCATACATCATAGTTGGTTTGACTAGTGTGTCAAATAGCCACCCCTTCATGCGGGGCTCCTTGAAGTGTGCTTGGTGACATTTCCGCTCTAACATGGCTAAAGCTGCATATCCTCATGTGAGTCTATCGGTGGCTGCTTGTCTCATGTTGAAGGGGCCAAACAAGCTCGTGAATGTGACTCCGAGGTAGACATAGGAAGTGACCACCTCAATCTGTCCACCGCCAGCTTTGAATCCTTCTCCATTCCTCACCAAGGGGGAGGTGTGGAAGATCATGACCTTGGTCTTGCCAAGGTTTACTGTCAAGCCCCTCTGTGTAGAAAACTCATCCAGGGCATCCAGGTGGTGGTGTAATCCCTCGGATGACTTTGAAATCAATACAATGTCATCGGCATGTAGTAAAATGTGGACATGTGTACTTGCGAGGTCTGCATCTTCTCCTCTAGCTCGGAGAATGTAGTCCTCAATTTGTAGAGTCCAAATAGAGTGGGGGAGAGTGAACAGCCTTGCTTGACACCGATGGTGCTAGCAATGGCCTAAGACATACCTCCTCGACACTATACCCTCCTAATCACCTGCTCATAGAGTGCATAGATTGCCCAAATCATCCCTGATGGTACTCCCAAGCTCTGGAGGCATCAGAAGAGCCTCTCTCATGGCACTGTATCAAAAGCTTTGCGGAAGTCCACAAAGCAGCAATATAATCTCTTCTTCCGCACCCTTGCCCCATCAAAGAGGCAACGCAAAATGAAGATGTGATCAATAGTAGAGGCTCGTCGAAAACTTGCTTTGCCTCGTGCTCGTAGCCCCTCAGTCTCTGCATATGAGCTTAGCTCTACCTCAAGTATGGCACTGTATAGTTTGGCCATGGTGTGGCCAATCATGATGGTCCTGTAGTTCCTTGGGTCTAGGGTGTCGCGAGATTTGTGGATAGGCACAATGGTGTGCCTAGTCCACTCCTCTGGGAAGCCCTCCCCTATAGCCCGGTTGAAGACATGTGCAATCGATGGGGCTATAGTGGAGGCTGCGTATATGAGATTCTCACTCTGCAATCCCGTGTGGTCTGTCGAACGTCCATGTGGAGATTATATGAGATACTTGGACGCTGCCCAAGTATCTCATATAATCTCTCAGCATAATCATGCCATGTGTGTAGGTCCCCAATAGGTGTGGTCGGGCATGGCTCTCGTAGGGTATGCCATGCTGCAGCACTGTCCATACTCATAAAGAGATGGTGTAGCTCAAGCTCGTGTGCCTCCTCAAAGGCTCGCCTCTTCCGACATGTGAGAGTCTTCATCTGTCCCTTTTCCTCTCTCTTTCTCTGTGATCTCTTCCAATGCTCACTTAGCTCGTAGTCGGCGGTAAAGATATCTGCATTCCTCATCATACCAGCGATGTGGCATAGTCTCGAGAGGAGGTGTGTGACTAGAATGGATGGTGTGTGGGAAGGAGCCGATGGCGGATGTCTGAAGGATTGATGCTATCTGTGAGGTGAGTAGGGATAGTTGGGGGGGGGGGGAGAGAGAGAGAGAGAGAAAGAAAGAAAGAAAGAAAGAAAGAAAGAAAGAAAGTGTTTTTACGTCTATTAGGAGGCCGAACTCGGCCTATGAGACAAATCGATGTACATAGGTGTATCTTCTATCAATCAGAAAAGATAAAAGTGCTGAAAAAAACTGGTTAAGCTGATGTAGATCTCCGTAGTATGCATTTGGGGATACCCATGAAAATGGGGGGTGTATGGAGTGCGATATCTATGATAGTCTATATGAGAGAGAGAGAGAGAGAGAGAGAGAGAGAGAGAGAGAGAGAGAGAGAGAGAGAGAGAGAGAGAGAGAGAGAGAGAGAGAGAGAGAGAGAGAGAGAGAGAGAGAGAGAGAGAGAGAGAGAGAGAGAGAGAGAGAGAGAGAGAGAGAGAGAGAGAGAGAGAGAGAGAGAGAGAGAGAGAGAGAGAGAGAGAGAGAGAGAGTTTTTACGTCTATTAGGAGGCCGAACTCGGCCTATGAGACAAATCAATGTACATGGGTGTATCTTCTGTCAATCGAAAAAGATAAAAAGTGCTGAAAAAAAGCTGGCAAGGCTGATATAGATCTCTGTAGTATGCATGTAGAGATACCCATGAAAGTGGGAGGGGGGGAATGGTGAATGGAGTGCTATATCTATAGCCTATATGCAAAAGGGTAGTACAAGTATGATAATGCATCTGAACGACTAACTAGCTCCATCTTGTACTAGTGGGCGGGTGTAAGATGTGGTACATGGGTGGAGGTGGGGTCAAGGCCGCCCTGATGGCTGCAGTGGGATCCGCCATCATCCGGTATCGTCTCTCCTCCATGGTGCGATGGTCACGAGCATGGATGTCTGCAATCTGGTGTCTGTGAAGTCTGAGGGCCCGATATCCTATAGCACGGGGTCGTCTCCTAGCTCGAGAGGTCTGAGCCTGCTGAAGATTCACCCCTCTCGATGTGTGAGCTAAGGGGGGGGAGGGCTGCTGCACGTCGTGGAATGAAGAAGTCAGTGAGCTGACTCTGTCTCCCTGACTCGAATCTCTAGTAAGAATCGCCCGAACTGTCGCTGATCTCTAGAGTCCATGATCTCTCGGAGGGTGGGCTGCCTTGTAAATAGAGTCTTGTATCTGTCTCTAATATCATCATAAGCGCTACATCTGCAAACAAAGTCCTCCTCATCCTCCATCTCTACTCTGCATATCCTGCATAGCCGCTCCTCTCTCGGAATCTGTGGCTCTGCCTATCTCAATCTCTAGTCGGTGTGATGAGACCCTCAACTGGCCAATAGCTACCCCCGAGCTATGATTCATGTAGGTATCCATGTAGCGTGGTCGCTGGATGAAACCATCCGCTAGTATGTCCAAGAATTGGTCTCGATAGTGCGATAGTCTCGATCCCATGTGTGGTGTGTGCCATGTCTGACTAATGTAGAGCTGCCAAAGGTCTTGTCTGAGCACAAGATTCCTCTCATGACGTGAGAGGTGGATGTGAGGTGAGTATGGGTCATAGTGAAAAGGTGGCAATCTATCCATATCAAGTCCATGACTATCAAACCACGCTCTAACCTGAGTGAACCAAGCTCTCTCATATCCCGACTCTGGTATCTGTATAGATGCCTCAAAAGCTCTGTGCGTGAGTCTTTCTGTAGGGAGCTCCCTCACCCTCTGAATAAAAGAGATAGTCTCGAATAGTGCATATACTATCATGGGTGGTGCAGCTAGCTCTGCCTTGATAATGTCATGTGGCACTGACTGTTTCCGGCGAAATAGTCGCGAGATCATACGTACTTGTGGCCTCTCGATTGCACTATTGGGTGTCTGTGAGGCCTGGTGCCCAAACTGTCGTAGCATACATCATAGCTGGTCTGACTAGTGTGTCAAATAGCCATCCCTTTGTGCGGGGCTCCTAGAAGTGTGCCTGATGACATCTCCGCTCTAACATGGCTAAGGCTGCATATCCTCGTGTGAGTCTATCGGTGGCTTCCTGTCTCATGTTGAAGGGGCCAGGCAAGCTCGTGAATGTGACTCCGAGGTAGACATAGGAAGTGACCGCCTCAATCTATCCACTTCCAATTGTGAATCCTTCTCCATTCCTCACCATGGGGGAGGTGTGGAAGATCATGACCTTGGTCTTGCCAAGGTTTATTGTCAAGCCTCTCTATGTGCAAAACTCATGGAGGGCATCTAGGTGGTGCTGTAATCCCTCGGGTGACTCTGAAATCAATACAATGTCATCTGCATATAATAAAATGTGGACCTGTGTACCTGCAAGGTCTTCACCCTCCCCTCGAGCTCGGAGAATGTAGTCCTCAATCTCATCAATGTAGAGCCCGAAGAGAGTGGGAGAGAGTGGGCAGCCTTGCTTAGAGAGAGAGAGAGAGAGAGAGAGAGAGAGAGAGAGAGAGAGAGAGAGAGAGAGAGAGAGAGAGAGAGAGAGAGAGAGAGAGAGAGAGAGAGAGAGAGAGAGAGAGAGAGAGAGAGAGAGGGAGGGAGGGAGGGAGGGAGGGAGGGAGAGAGGGAGAGAGGGGGGGGGGGGAAGAGAGACTTTTTAACATCTATTAGAGGCCAAATTTGGCCTATGAGACAAAACATATACATCAGAGTAATCCGATCCACCGTAATCCCAAAAGGAAAGTAAAAATGTGAGTACAAAACAAAGTATAAAAGGAGGGGGTAATAGTTGGCGTCGAGGGTGTGGGGTGCTATGGGTATGCACTCTATATGCTCAAGGGGTGAGATACAAATATGATATGCATAGGGAGGGGAGGGTGGGTGGAGTCATAGCCCTCTAGATGCCTGGAGTGGATGTAGGATATAATGCATTGGTGGGTAGGGCATCGTGGAGAGCCTCAAAATGCTCTACGCCCAAATTGGCATGGGTGCGCTATTGACGTCTCCATATCTCCATGTGATGGCGTGCATGAATCACTTGAATCTCTCATATCTCTTTGGGGGGGAGAGAGAGAGAGAGAGAGAGAGAGAGAGAGAGAGAGAGAGAGAGAGAGAGAGAGAGAGAGAGAGAGAGAGAGAGAGAGAGAGAGAGAGAGAGAGAGAGAGAGAGAGAGAGAGAGAGAGAGAGAGAGAGAGAGAGAGAGAGAGAGAGAGAGAGAGAGAGAGAGAGAGAGAGAGAGAGAGAGAGAAAAGAAAGAAAGAAAGTCATATTAACGTCTTTTGGAGGCCAAACTTGGCCTATGAGACAAAAACCACATACAAGTGTAGTAACCTTGTGTAGAAGATGAAATGAAATAAAAAGTATATCGCTACGCAAAGCTATATAGGGCTGGAAGAGGCGGGGGAAACGTGGCTCTGACTCTGCAGATAATGGCCACGTATTACATGGGGGATCCATAATGTGAGTAAAAACACCCTAGCTACTGGTGATGGGTGGAGGTGGGTGTAGTATGTGGTACATCGGTGGTGGTCTGAGTGCATCTTGAAGGAAGACAACAGAGGGGTGGTGGTACGCCTATGCTCCATCATGTGGTCGTAGGCTGTCCTGATGCGTGAGATATCCTCTTGATATAGTCGTGGTCGATGATATCGTTCCATGCATGGTCGGCGCCGTGCTCTCTATGCTGCGTCCTGGTGGAGCGTGAGCCCTATAGATGGACCTCTCTGATGTAGCTTAGCTCCCTGAAAGAACTGGGTAATGGTCTGCTGGGTACTCACCCGTGGCTGATGTGTGGGCTGTAGTGACCGTTCTCGCCTCTCGTATGCTGCTGTGAGAAAGCGTCCCAAGCGTCGCTGGTCTCCCATAGTCATGCACAATTGGAGTGACTCTTCTATGTGGAAGTGTGCTCGTAGGTCTAAGTATGCTAGGCATCTGATAACAAAATGCTCCTCACTCTCTACCTTTGTCTCTAGACCGGGCACCACCTCTCCTCACGGAGGACTCCCTTGAACCGACCCCTCTCAATCTCGAGCTGATGTGATGAAACTCGGAGCTGCCCAATGACGATTCGAAGGTGGTGGGGTAGGTATGTCTGCATGTATCTCAGAATCTTGATGAAGCCCTCGTCCGATATATGTAGAAAATGCTCACGGTAATAGAGCATTTTCGGTGGCAATGTATCCCTAGGGCTCATCCATGTCCTTTGTATGTATGTATGCCATATCTCATGACGAATGACCCTATTCCTCTCTTGATGAGAGAGCGAGTACGTGGGTGCATGTGAGTCCTACTGTAGTGGTGGTAGCCTATCTATGTCAAAGCCATGGTGGGCCAGATAGTCTTGTGTCTGTGCATACCATGAGGAGGTGTCGCATGCTAATGCCATATCACGTGATGCCTAGAAAGCATGATAGGCAATGCGCTCTGTATCCATGCTCTGAAGAGGGGGGGGAGAGGGAGGGAGGGAGATAGATAGATAGATAGAGAGAGAGAGAGAGAGAGAGAGAGAGAGAGAGAGAGAGAGAGAGAGAGAGAGAGAGAGAGAGAGAGAGAGAGAGAGAGAGAGAGAGAGAGAGAGAGAGAAAGAAAGAAAGAAAGAAAGTCATATTAACGTCTTCTGGAGGCCAAACTTGGCTTATGAGACAAAAACCATGTACAAGTGTAGTAACCCTGTGTAGAAGATAAAATGAAATAAAAAGTATATCGCTACACAAAGCTATATAGGGCTGGAAAAGGCTTGGGAGACGTGGCTCTGACTCTGCAGATAGTGGCCACCTAATACATGGGGGGATCCAAAATGTGAGTAAAACGCCCTAGCTACTGGTGATGGGTGGAGGTGGGTGTAGTATGTGGTACATCGGTGGTGGTCTGAGTGCCTCCTGAAAGAAGACAACCCAGGGAGTGGTGGTACGCCTATGCTCCATCATGTGGTCGTAGGCAATCTTGATGCGTGAGATATCCTCCTGATATGGTCGTGGTCGATGATATCCACCGATGCGTGGTCGGCGCCGTGCTCTCTGTGGTGCTGCTTGGTGGAGCGTGAGCCCTATAGATGGACCTCTCTGATGTAGCTCAACTCGCTGAAAGAACTGGGTAATGGTCTGCTGGGTACTCACCCGTGGTTGATGTATGGGCTGTAGTGACTGCTCTCGCCTCTCGTATGCTGCTGTGAGAAAGCGTCCCAAGCGTCTCTCGTCTCCAATAGTCATGCACAGCTGGAATGAGTCCTCGATATGGAACTGTGCTCGTAGGTCTAAGTATGCTTGACATCTGATGACAAAATGCTCCTCACTCTCTACCTCTGTCTTGCATACTGGGCACCACCTCTCCTCACGGGGGACTCCCCTGGACCGTCCCCTCTCAATCTCGAGCTGATGTGATGAAACCTGGAGCTGCCCAATGACGACTCGTAGGTGGTGGGGAAGGTAGGTATGCATGTCGCGGAATCTCGATGAAGCCCGTGCCTGATATATGTGAAAATGCTCGCGGTAGTAGAGCATTTTCGGTGGCAATGTACCCCTAGGGCTCACCCATGTCCTCTGTATGTATCTATGCCATATTTCTTGACGAATGATCCTATTCCTCTCTTGATGAGAGAGCGAGTAGGTGTGTGCATGAGAGTCGTACTGTAGTGGTGGTAGCCTGTCTATGTCAAAGCCATGGTGGGCAAGCCAGTCTCGTGTCTGTGCATACCATGAGGAGGTGTCGCCTGCTAATGCCATATCACGTGATGCCTCGAAAGCACGATAAGCAATGCGCTCTGTATCCATGCTCCGAAGTCTGTGTAATAGGCATACTGTCTGGAATAGTGCCTCAACTAGCATCGGTGGTGCAGCGAGTTCTGCTCTAATGATATCATGTGGTACCGAAGGCTTGCTGCGGATAAGTCTGGCAATCATGAGGATCTGTGGCCTCTCTAATTCTGTCCATACTGATGTAGCTAATCCTGGTCCCCATATGGCTGCCCCATACATGAGCGCTTGCGTAACCAAAGTGTCAAAGAGCCACCCCTTTGTGCGGGGCTCCTGAAAATATGCGTGGTGGCACTGTCTCTCCATCAAAGCTAGTGCTGCGTACCCACGTGTGATGCGGTCACGGGCTGCCTGAGCCATAGAGGAGACCCCTGATGCTGTTGTAAATGTCACCCCCAAGTAAACATATGATCCGACCACCTCGATCGGTCCATCTGCTGCTGTGAATAAACTATGTCTGCGTACCTGTGCTGATGTATGAAAGATCAAGACCTTGGTTTTACCAAGGTTCAAAGTCATCTAGGCTGTGTAGATGATGCTGTAGACCTTCTGGAGACTCTGAAACCAATATCATCAACGTATAAAAGAATATGGAGAG
>CM035437.1:39936315-39953815 GCA_020310875.1 Ceratopteris richardii
ACATGCAACATACAATATGAATTATAATTAAAAGTTACAAGGATAATGCAACATGAATTATGATGCACAGTGCACATGCCAACAATGATAATTGATGATGCAAGCAGCCACATGCAATGTGCATATCACATAACAATGCACACAATGCCATGCACACGTGACACAAATTACAATGTCATGCACACAATGCACATACAATGTGCCAATGTGGCAATGTACATGATGCCATGTACATGTAACATAAAACATTAAACATTAAACATTAAACATTCATGAATCATAATGTTTAATGCATACACAATGCACATCATACATGGCATTATGCATATACATAATTATTAATTACAAATTAGGGTTTGGATGATGCACATGCCAATGTCAGCGATGATTATGCATATGGCCCATTGCCACATGTGACATGGCACATAGTACATACATAATGCATAATACACTTACATGAATCATGATTCTTCATGATACAATGCACATATGTATAATGTCATACATAATACATTATACTTAGTACTTACAAAGATGGAAGAGCTGACTCTTGAGTCTTGACTGTTGAGGCAGTGAGCTCCGAGCATTTGCCACTGAGGCAGGCTGTAGTTGAGTGAGCATTGAGGTAGACCGTAGTATTAAGTAGGTTGAGGATTCGGAAGTAGGTTGAGGAAGTACGCTGAAGGAGGTTGGAGGGCTTGAGTAGCCGGCAGCAGAGTTCAGACACTGCTCGTTCGTGAATAAACCCGCAACAAGAAACCCCGTTTCAATTTGGCAAAAAAAAACCTCCCAACGAAACACGTTTCTCTGTTTCCTGAAACGGCCATTTCGGCGGCAGCATTTCGGGATGGCAGAAATGCCGTTTCGTGTAACTATGGATATTGAACAGGCAGCTATGGAATAGTTCTCACATTGAAGTAGTAGGAAAGTACCCGGTTCAACAGCATGTGAACAAACCCTAAAATATGAAGCCAAAGCTCACAAAATCAGCAAAGACACTTACTAGTGAAGAAGATGAAGAGTTGGCTGCCAAAAACTTCTTCAAAGTTGCACTATCTCCTCCAAGAATCCTCCTAGCTCAAAACCTTAGAGCTTGGTCTTGATGATGCTCAAGATTGAATGTGTATTGTGACCCAACTATGCCTCCTTATATAGTGTAGCTTCCATGTGACAATCAACCTCCAAAAGCTGATTGAAAAATCAAGATAAATCATAAAGCACATGCACCATTTTTGGAAAACCAATAGCAAATGGAGAATGCTTTGGTCTGGGCTGTCTAAAGAGAGGTTTGATTTCTGTTGCTTACAAGAACATAAGTTGCATCATAGGAAAAATTTAGTAGAGAATACAACAGATTTTTGGTAAGCTTATGGTGGGATTTCGTCTTCCTAATATTGAGGAACTCTTTGTATTATGCGTGTTTTACAGGTCTGTTTTATGGAGCGCTATACATCAACAAATTTGGTGTAATTATCTTCTATCATGGCCATTGCTTTATAAATTGGTGTTGCAGTTACTTTTTCTTGTAGTCTATGATATGAAACAAGATAGATCATCCTTACAGTAGGACACATTTATAGTCTGCTGTTATGAAAAAAGTAGTGTTTAGTTAAAGAGATGTCATGGGTCCATTGCATTGCATAATATTGCTTGGATGGGGTATTTAAAAGATGGCAGGGATCCATTTACTGAGTAATCATATAGCTTTCTTCCTGCCGCCCTTTAATGTATCTGCAATGCCGGAATAAGTGCTGCATAAACTCTTTTATATAATGTTGTTTATCCTAAGTCAATTTTTGTAAGGAAAGTTATTTTGATCCTATGAACGCATTCGGCTATATAATATGATATAATGAAGATAGTACAATGGGCTACATAAGTTGACTGTAGAAGCTAGAAAGCACAGGTTATTATTGACATGATTTCCCTTCTTGTTTATTGCATGTGGCTATGCTCAGTTATTATAGTCTGTCTCTGTTCCATGAAAGACAGTCCAGCCATTCCCAGAAGCCCTCAAGTTCGTGCTATGGTACATTGTGCATATGCACAAATTGGATTAATATTGATTGTTTGTTGCAGGTTTTTCCTAAAAGTGAAGCAGCCAGAAACAGGCTTCAATATTGTTTGCGAAACAATTATTTGTTTACAAAGTTGGATCCAGAGCAAACCAGAACTGTAGGCTATATTTCGACTGGATTTCTGAATCTTTGAATTCTAACCATAATAAGAAAGCTTGATGTGAATACTTTTTAATCAAGTGTACCTTGATTTTAGGTTATTGATGCAGTAGAGGAAGTAAAATATAAAGCAGGTGACATTATCATCAAACAAGGTGCTCCTGGTGATTGTTTTTATTTTCTAGAGGTCATCTGCCAATCTTATTCAAAGGGTCTGTTGTAATTATATAGATTTATTTAAAATCTTTTACCAAAATGGATCTTTTTTTCCTGTAGTAGATAATGATGTGTGAGAGGGGATGTCGTTGGAACAGGATGGCAAATGTGAGGTGTGGGTATTGAAACCAGGAAAGACTACCGAAGCTCTAATGAAAACCTATTCACCTGGAGAGAGTTTTGGAGAGCTTGCTCTACTCTACAATGCTCCCCGTGCTGCAACTGTAAAGGTGAGAAATTGATCCTAAAAACATGGTTGAATCATTTCTGTCTAATATTTGAACTTTGAAAAGAGCTTTGAATTTTTTTTACATCAAAACTCCTTTACAAGCAGGGTGATGAATTTGATAGGCTGTAAAGCCACATGTATTTCTTGTGAAATGATCTGGTAATGTAATGGTCCTTATGAATGCTTAAATGTACAATCATAGAGAGTATGATCAAGTACCTTTCAGGTACAAAAATGAATTATTTCTGATGTGGGAATATAATGATTTGAGTGTTGTCTGCAAAGCTAGAACACAGTAATCTGGACTGAAAGCTTCAGATTAACTCTTTACATTTGGGGATCAAAAGGCCAGTATATTATGCATCTTCATGTTGTAGAGTTTCGTGATATCTAGTAGATGTTTGAATCATCACATTAGAAATATCAAGAAATAGTTAATACTTTCTTTCGAGGCTATTTAGAAAGTGAATTGTATAGGCCACAAGAAGATAAGCGAACTGAAGAACAAAAATTAGAATGTTTGGATAGTATTACTACTTGTAACAAGCACAATGAGACACTTTGGCTCTACCTCTAGGTTATCGGATTCTATCTGAGATAGGTATACATGAGTACCATGTATACTAAATTGTAGGTCTTGTATCAAAAGCCCTTATACAACAATGTAGCTGAGAAACATCTTCATAATATTACGCTTATCTCATTTGGGCTTATAATAGGCCTAGATAGCATTGCAACATCACAACGATTCATATCACACATCTTTCATAGAACTCCGTGAGCTCCTATATAAGTGTTTCCTCTCTTCTAGAAATGCCTTTCAGCTTTTACCTACTATTTAGCAAGGTGGTTTGGTTTTCGATGCGTATAATTTGGTGCAAATAAGGTGCGAGTATCAAATGGCATCCAAGGGTAAGGTGCGTAGTGAAAAAAATTAAAATGCATATAAGCATGAGACATATGCTCCAAGACATAAATGATAATGTGGCACATGCCAAAATCCTTTATCATTTAGACAATTTTACATAAACAATTCACATAGATGATAGTAGATACTACTAATGAGTGTCCATATTGCATAGTGGTCACAATGCACATATGAAACGAGTCAAGAGTCAACAACAATATCAATATGTCCATAAGCCATCATAAAAAATACAAAAACGATTAAAGGTATGCATGTGACATGTAGTTGTTAAAGCCTAACATCAATCATGAGTTTTCTAGATAGTAGACTCTATTATCTACACTGTCCATAGGAACAAAGTCTTCATTGTCTAATGAAGAACATGAAATGGAAATGTCATCTTGAATTGGTATCATCCATAGGAACAAAGTCCTCATCGTCTAATGAAGAACATGAAATGGAAATGTCATCTAGGGTAATGAAATTTCCCTCATCATTCATAGTTTGGCTCTATTACAAGAGCTATCCCAGTGGCTACCTTTGTATCTCAATCTTACATGATATCATCCTCTTGAGGAAAGGACAAATGCTCATGGGTAAATGCTAATGCAAGTGGATGATATGACAACTACCACTTGGGTGTGCAAAAAGTAGATGGGAAAGGGATTTTTTATGAACCCAAAACATTCGTCATCAAATACCAAGAGAGTACCGCATGATAAAATATGCACCGAATGAATCTAACATTTTAAATGGTAAAGCTATGTGATGCATAGCATTGATCTACCAGAGAGAGAGAGAGAGAGAGAGAGAGAGAGAGAGAGAGAGAGAGAGAGAGAGAGAGAGAGAGAGAGAGAGAGAGAGAGAGAGAGAGAGAGAGAGAGAGAGAGAGAGAGAGAGAGAGAGAGAGAGAGAGAGAGAGAGAGAGAGAGAAAGTCATATTAACGTCTTCTGGAGGCCAAACTTGGCCTATGAGACAAAAACCATGTACAAGTGTAGTAACCCTGTGTAGAAGATGAAATGAAATAAAAAAGTATACCGCTACACAAAGTAATATAGGACTGGCAAAGTCTAGGGAGACGTGGCTCTGACTCTGCAGATAATGTCTTTGAAATGCCAAACTTGACCTATGAGACATAACCATATACAATTGAAAGTCATCCAAGTATGCAAAAAACAAAAGTGAGTAAAATCAAAACAAGATCAGGTGGTGTATAAGGTATGATGTGGCTTTGTCTCTGGAGAAAATGATCACGTAGTATAATGGATTGCTGGAATGTAGCTTTGGTATTAGAGATAATGGATACACTATGTTGAAAGTAACCATCAAAGGGTACATGCTTGAATGGGATGGATGGTATCCCCTCTATTGGGCATGTCCTAAATGTATCCTCATAATGTCATCCTCGTATGGTCATGGTATGCGATATCCAAGAATGTGAGGTCATCATCTCTCTCGATGTGCGTGGCCTGTTGAAGTGTGAGTCTTGTACCAGGGGACTCCATAGTTGCATGTGCCTCCACTTTTTGGAAGAAATGAGTGATACTCAATTGTATACCTCTTCTCGGTCTATCTAGGTTGCAACCATGGTTGACGCGGTTCTTGAACCTTACCCCTAAAAGGTTCCATTCAGTTTGGTTCCAACCAAACCTTACGAGTAGATGCGGTTCTTTGGCAGTTTTTGGTATGATGGAACCGAATTAATTCGATTCGGTTTGTCTATAAGGTTCAATTTGGTGTGTTTAGGCTTTTTGGTTCATTGACAAATTGCACACTTAACCTCTAGGGTACTTTGGTGCACATTCATATGCCATCTTATATTGTCATCAATTGGTAGCATCTTTCCCACGAGCAAAGCATTTCGTGAGCATCATCTCAAGAGTCACACACGTGTCATCTTGACTCAACAAATAGAAAAACACGATGAGCATAAGATTTAGATTTACTTGAAATGAGTATATTATTAATGCACAACGTATATATATATATTTTTTAATTATTGATGTTTAATGAAAAGAAAAAAAAAATAGGAAAGGCGATCAATGTAACTTATAAGTGAAGGCTTATCCAAGTTGATGACATAAATCTGATGCATCCACTTGAGCGAGTGTACCTTTTGCAAGGCCTATGATGCTAACGTGGAGACGACGAGCTTGTTTAAGTCTCTCCTCATCAAGTGTATCTTGTACTATGAGGTATTCAACCTTCATGGCATCTACTTGAACCTCTTTTTTGATACTTTTGCGTACCACTTCTACCCCACTTGTTTTGGGTGGACTCTACTTCAAATTTGATATGCTCTTGTATGTTTGAACCTCACTTTTTTTAAAACCATTTTCTGCTTGAAGTCATCTATCTTTATAATTTCATCATCTTCTTTGGAAATCTTCAAATGAACTATTTTTTGTTGTAGAAGTTTTATCTCTTCGTTCCAATCATCCCCTTGCTTCTGAGATGCTTTATTTGGTCTTCCAAGGATTTTATTCTTTGGCCTTTCGCATCTGTTGATTGAGAGCTTTGTCGATTTCTTTTTTGGGTTCCTTGATTGTGGGTTGATCATTTCTTCCACCTCCGTCCTTTCTAGAGGTGCCATGCTATTGTGTATATCAAAGAGTAAAGGCTATTGTAATGTATTGTCTTGAGGTTTCCAGAGCTTTTAGCAACTCATAAAAAGTGGCACTTTTTAGAGAAATATCCCTTATCTTTAGGGTTTCAATCTCTATGGATTCATTAATTGGGGGGGGGAGAGAGAGAGAGAGAGAGAGAGAGAGAGAGAGAGAGAGAGAGAGAGAGAGAGAGAGAGAGAGAGAGAGAGAGAGAGAGAGAGAGAGAGAGGAGGGAGGGAGGGAGGGAGGGAGGGAGGGAGGGAGGGAGGGAGGGAGGGAGGGAGGGAGGGAGGGAGGGAGGGAGGGAGGGAGGGAGGGAGGGAGGGAGGGAGGGAGGGAGGGAGGGAGGGAGGGAGGGAGGGAGGGAGGGAGGGAGGGAGGGAGGGAGGGAGGGAGGGAGGGAGGGAGGGAGGGAGGGAGGGAGGGAGGGAGGGAGGAGAGAGAGAGAGAGAGAGAGAGAGAGAGAGAGAGAGAGAGAGAGAGAGAGACTTTTTAACGTCTATTAGAGGCCAAAATCGGCCTATGAGACAAAACATATACATCAGTATGATCCAATCCACTATGATCCCAAAAGGAAAATAAAGTGTGAGTACCGCAAACGGGTATAAAAGGAGTGGATAGTAACTAGCATCAAGGGTGTGGGGTGCTATGGGTATGCACTCTATATGCTCAATGGGTGAGATACAAACATGATATGCATAGGGAGGGGAGGCTCGATGGTATCACAACCCACTAAATGCCTGGAGTGGGTGTAGGATATAATGCATTGGTGGGTAAGGCATCATGGGTCTCGGTCGTCGACGTTGTCGTCTAAGCTCCTCTGCTCTATGTAATGTGACACCCCGCATCGAGCTTGGTCCTCGAGTGGCTATGGGTCTGAAAAAATCTGTAATATAAGTATGAGGGGGAGGGGCCAGGTGTATCTCCATCTTGTGCTTGAGAAGTGATGCACGGCCGTGCTGGAGCTCTACTAGGAAACGACCTAGAGGGCGCTGGTCCTCTGTTCCCAATAAAGCCCTGATCTCTCTCGGCCCCCTGAAGAGCTGTGGGTAGCGGTCTCTGATGTCCTCATACGCCTGGCATCTACATGTGTAGTGCTCCTCATCCTCCACCTCCTCTCTACATATCCTGCATAATCTCTCATCCCTCGGGCTATGTGTGGCTCGCCCAACCTCAATCTCGAGCTGGTGTGATGATACTCTGAGCTGCCCAATGGCAACTCTCTCAGCTGGTGCCATATATGTATCCATGTATCGTGGTCACTGAATGAAACCATCTGCTGTCACAGTCAAGAAGTGCTCTCTATAGTGTTGCCTCTTTGTGGGAAGAGGCTCCCGTGGTGCTACCATGGTAAACGTAGGAGTCCACTACCTCTATCTGTCCTCCAACTTCCGTGAAAGAGGCACGATGGCGTATTGTCCTGGAGGTATGGAAGATCATGACCTTGGTCTTGCCAAGGTTCACTGAGTCCTCTCTCCATGCAAAAGGTATCGAGCGCCTGTAAATGTGAGTGCAACCCCTCTTGTGACTCTGAAAGCAAAACAATGTCATCAGCATATAATAGGATGTGTACTTGCGTACCTCCGAGGTCTCCTCCTCGCCCTCCTTCTCGCTGTATATACTCCGTGATCTCGTCGATGTAGAGACCGAAGAGAGTGGGTGAGAGAGGGCAACCTTGTTTCACACCACTGGTGCTAACAAGGCTGTCTGATAGACCGCCAGTGCAGCGTACCCTACCTGTGACTCGTGCATACAAAGCGTGGATGGCCCATAGCATGTCTGATGGTAGCTGTAACTCTTGGAGCCTCCGTAGTAGTCTCTCTCGAGGGACCATGTCGAAGGGTTTGCGGAAATCCACAAAGCAACAATATAGTCTCTGCTTCCTCGCCTTCGCGCTCTCAATCAAGCAACGAAGCACGAAGATGTGGTCGATGGTGGAGAAAGTGCGGCGGAAGCCTGCCTGGCCGGGTGCTCTGATCCGAGCTGCCTCAGCGTGTGTACTGAGCTTTGCCTCTAGTACTGCCCCATAGATCTTGGCCAGGATATGGCCTATCATAATAGTCCTGTAGTTCGTTGGGTCCATCATATCGCCGGACTTATGGATAGGCGTAATGGTATGCATAGTCCATGAGTCGGGTAATCCCTCAACCAAAGCACGGTTAAAGGGATTGGCGATCAAGTGGGAAACAACATCTGTTGCATATATAAAGTGCTCTCCGTGTAGCCCCGTGTGGTCTGCTGAACAGCCATGCTGTAGCCTATGGATGGCCTGTTGTACCATGCCCGCTGTGAAGAGGGTGGATATCACATGACGCGGTGTGGAAGGAGTCGGCAATGGTGGCTGCCCTGGGACGTCATATAACCTCTGGGCGTAGGTGTGCCAAGTCGGAGGATCTGCTATGGGTGTAGGTGGGCGTGGCTCACGTAGTGCCCTCCACGCGGTGGCATAATCCCTACTCATGAGAAGGTCGATCAACTCTGCCTCCTATCGCTCCTCGAAAGCTTGCCGCTTCCGGCGTGTGAGGGCTCGCATCTGTCGTCGTTCCTCCCCCTTTGTGATGGATCCCAAGATACTCTGTGCTCTGAGATGTCGGTATAGTCGCTTACACTCCTCATCGTACCATCTATTCTGGGGTGTATGCCCCAGCCGTGTCGAATGTGCACTACTGTGGGTGGTGTGTGGGAAGCTCAGAGTAGCAGATGTATGGAGGATCGAGGAGAAGTGGGCGGTGAGGGTGTCCAAGGAGGTAGAGGGATCAAGGGAGTCGATGCGCTCTCGAACATGGGAGCTATAGATATGTGCTAGCTCATGTCTAAAGTGAATGGTGGTATGGGCTCGTGGCTGTATGGTGACGGGGTCGGATATGCATGGTGAGCCGCGAATGGATAGGGCAAGATATGCGTGATCAGCTCCAATGTGTCGCCTCCTGGGGTCCGATAACATAGTCTACCACATTGCCCCCCTTGGTGTCGTGGGTGGAATGCAGGTGAGACCGCTCGAGGTGGGCCAGGTCCCCATCCCATTATATATAATGAGACGGTGTGCTTCTCCCATTTGGAGTAGGTGTCGGCCATATGAGGTGGGTGTGGCGGTGTCGGTTGAGGCTCTCAGTGTAGGCATGTCCTCTATGGTACGAAGCATCTCAGGGTCGTCAAAGTCGTAGATATCACACTGGTGGCTCTGAGTGCGGGCATTAAAAGTCTCCTACAAGGAAGACTTCACCCATCCCGGTATACTCCATAATCGTGTCACTGTGGTGTCTCATCCCTCCCCCCCTGATAGCTTCTCGGGGGAATGTGTGAAGCGCGAACCAATGGGTGCAATATAGCATACGGCGAAGTACGTTGCTCTCTCCTCTGATAGTTGGAGGCGTATCCACATGAAACGTGCCTCTTGGTCTCTAGCTACCACATGTACCCTGTGCTGTAACGACTGTCTATAGAGCACGACTACTCCTCCCAATCCTCGTGTGGTGCGATGTCTCATCTCGCGGCGGTGAGCTGACTCCCACATATAGCCCTCAATCCTCGGTAGGCTCCTCCCCGGGCTCTCGTGTGTCTGTCAAGAAGATAATGTCTGTGCCCTCCATCACCTCCTCGAGGCGCCCTGGATGTGTCCACAAAGATCCATTGCAGTTCCAGACTGCAATGTGCACCTCCTGTCTCATAGGCCGCGAATCCCTAGTCAATGGGCCGTCCATCAATGATGACCCGACCGTCTCTGTATAGTCAATGATGACCTGACCGTTTCTGTAGAGAGAGAGAGAGAGAGAGAGAGAGAGAGAGAGAGAGAGAGAGAGAGAGAGAGAGAGAGAGAGAGAGAGAGAGAGAGAGAGAGAGAGAGAGAGAGAGAGAGAGAGAGAGAGAGAGAGAGAGAGAGAGAGAGAGAGAGAGAGAGAGAGAGAGAGAGAGAGAGAGAGAGAGAGAGAGAGAGAGAGAGAGAGAGAGAGAGAGAGAGAGAGAGAGAGAGAGAGAGAGAGAACCAAGTTCCTTTCATCGCTAGAGAGGTGAAGATAGGGCAAGTCAAGGTCATGTTGGAAGAGTGGTAGGATCTCCTAATCTATGAGTAGCATGCTCTCTCATGTCCACTCTCTGATATCTATATAGGTCAAGGTTGATTCAGTGCACGCATCGATAGGGTTTAAGGTGCTATCCAGTACCAAACCAATTGGTGCCATTCAATGCGTTCCGTGCGTGGTCACCACATAACTTTTTTTTGGCTATTTCATTATACATCCATCATATATCCATTCCATGTCTTACATGCTTGGCTATTCTACTCTATGTTTGCAAGGTGAATGCTCATTTCTTTTGGAATTTAATTTAATCACATGTGGCATGTAACTTGTTGGTTGCTGAATATGAATAAGTTTGAAATTTTAAATGCAATTATGTTTATCGTTGCTAGCATGAATATATATATATATATATATATATATATATATATATATATATATATATATATATATATATACATACATACATACATACATACATACATACATACATACGTACGTACGTACGTACGTACGTACGTACATACATACATACATACATACATACATACACACACATATATATGTATCTATATATATATATATATATATATATATATATATATATATATATATATATATATATATATATATATATATATATATATATGTATATGTGTGTGTGTATCTATATATATATATGTATATATATATGTCTATATCTATCTATATCTATCTATCTATCTATCTATATATATATATATATATATATATATATATATATATATATATATATATATATATATATATATATATATATATATATATATATATATATATATATATATATATATATATATATATATATATATATATATATATATAGCAGAGTATTACGAGAATATGGACATTGTTTTGCAGGATTTAGCTCCAGCATTGGCTCAAATGGATTCCTCTCGTGCTGATCCCCCGATCTCATGAAATTAGCAACGTGGAATATTCAGGGGCTAGGGCAGTACGGGAAGTGGACAAGATTGTGGAGATGGATTATTATGCATCAGCTTGATTTGGTGGCAGTTCAAGAACATAAAAAGCATGCTTATGCTGGAATGCGTATTGATACAAGCATTGGCTCAAATGGATTCCTCTCATGCTGATCCCCGGGTCTCATGAAATTAGCAACGTGGAATATTCAGGGGCTAGGGCAGTTCGGGAAGTGGACAAGATTGTGGAGATGGATTATTAGGCATCAGCTTGATTTGGTGGCAGTTCAAGAACATAAAAAGCATGATTATGTTGGAATGCGTATTGATACAAGAGATTTTCACTTGTGTTATAATGGGATCAAGAATAAATATTCTTCATGTCTTTTCATTGTTAGGAAAGATATTCCTTTTCAGGTATTGTTTGATGACTCGCAAGGTAGATTCCTTATTCTTCATCTTACGTTGGAGGGTATATCATATATCTGTATTAATGTGTATGCTCCTAACTCTCCAATGGAAAGGGTCAGAA
This sequence comes from Ceratopteris richardii, assembly GCA_020310875.1. Lineage (NCBI taxonomy): Eukaryota > Viridiplantae > Streptophyta > Polypodiopsida > Polypodiales > Pteridaceae > Ceratopteris > Ceratopteris richardii. The sequence goes on from CM035437.1 coordinate 39,947,962, forward strand.
CTTGGGAGAATTTGCTACGCGCTATTCATACTTGTGCAATACTTCAAGTATGGACAGATGCTCGTATTCTTTTGTGTGGTGATTTTAATATGCTAGACGCGGACATGGATTGCACGACTCGTTTCTTCACAGGAAAACTCTATTTGGAGAGAAGTCTTGGATTTTCTGAATTGCAAAGATCTATGGGGCTATATTGGTGGTCACACAATTCGTTATACGTTTCATTCTAGATTGCATAGGAAAGCTATGAGCAGATTAGATAGATGCTATTACTCTCATACTTCTTTATTGAATGCTGTATCCACAATGTGGGTTGATGCTACGATTTTGCTTTTTGATCACAACCCACTTTTGGTGTCCCTTTCCGCAGTAGAATGGAACTCTTGCATACCAAATAAGTTTCATAGAATTCCTTTGAGGGTGAATATTGCTTGGTTACAAACTTCTATGTTTATAGCTAGTGTTGAGAAATTGATTCTTAGAGTACTCTCATTAAAGGCTTCGTCGTGTATGAAATGGGAATTTCTGGTGACAGGCATGCAAGATGTGATTAGAGATTGTGGTAAATATTTTGCTAACACATTAAGGGCGGCGAAAGGGGAAGCTGAACATCTCATTCTCTTAATGATTGAGAAGGTGGATTCTGGACAATCGCTCTCGGAGAGGGATCATGCTCAGTTCTGTGATGCGTACAGATGCTTGACTTAATAGAGAACAATGCTATTCAGTCTTCTCAAGTTCGAGCCAGGTGTATGGAAGTTAATGACCTTCATGCTAATTCAAAATGTTTTTTTGACTTTCTGCGTGCTAAACGTGCAAAGAGTGCCATCTCTTCGCTTGAGTTTAATGGCCAAATTCTGCAGGATGGGAATTCTATAGCTCATGCATGCACAGAGCACTTTGAAAAGTTGTTTGCTGTCTCATTTTCAGCTTCTGATGCTTGGTTCACGGCAATTCAGGAATCTCTTGCCTATATGCCACAGATCATTGATTCGCGAACGGTTGATAATTGTGAAAAGTCAATAACTGAAGAAGAAGTTCTCATGGCTCTTCAGTCTCTTAAGAATGGAAAAGCACTTGGGTTGGATGGTCTCACTAAGGAGTTTGTCATGGCCTTCTGGCCATCTCTTAAAACTTTAATCTTGGAAGCATGTAATGAGATATGGAGTAGTCAAAAGATGCCTTTTTCGTTTAAGCAGGGGAAAATTAAGCTTATTCCCAAGGTGGAGATACCCAAAAAGATTGGGGATTGGAGACCCATCACAATGATGAATATTATCTATAAAATATTTACTAAAATTTTTGCTATGAGGCTCAAACCGATCATCCATACTGTTGTTCATCCCTCATAGATTGGGTTCGTTCATAAAAGATCGATCTATGATAATATTCTTTTTACTCAAATGATGATGGAGCATGCTTCTTCCTCGAATCAAGAAGTGGTTGGTATGCAGATTGACTTTGAGAAAGCTTTCGATCGTATATGCTTGGATTTCATTGCGGTGGTGCTTAGCAAGCTAGGTTTTGACCTTAAGTTTTGTCGTTTGATTTACATCTTGGGGCAAGACAATGTATCGCATGTGGAGATCAATGGAAGGCTTTCTGCGCCCTTCATCATTTAGCGCTCTGTGCATCAGGGATGTCCTTTGAGTCTTCTTTTTTATGCATTAGCTTCCACTCCAATGTTTTATTTGTTGGAAGCTAAATTGAACTCGAATCTTATTCATGGCATTTCAATGTCTGGGAATTCTCATGTTGCAGTTGGGTTCGCAGATGACACTTTCATTTTTGCAAAAGCAGAGGCAGAGAATGTTCAGAAGATTCTTGCTTGTTTGGAACCCTTTTCAGAGGCTTCTTCTCTTTGCATTAATATGGGGAAATCGGTTCTTATCAACATTTCTGCCCAGCACTTTGAATCCCTTCCTTGGTATGGTCCTAAAGTTGATACAGGTACTATTTTTCGGCATCTTGGGTATCCATTGGGTATAAATGATAAAATACATAGGGTACTCTTTAAAGTCAGAGCTAAAATGAAGTTTTGGCAAGCTTCACAATGGCCTTTACATATCAGAATAAGAATAGTCCAAGCTTTTATGCAACCTTATCTCATGTATTACCTGCTATTGTTGGATTGGAAAAAGTGTCATCTTCAAGGTTTTGATCGTTTGATAAAAGATTCCATGTGGAATAAAAAGCATAATCATGCATTGGTGCTCTCAGCCTAGAGGTATGTTTGTCAGCCCAAGCCTAGGGGCGGCCTTGGAATCCTACATCTTCATGCACACATAATGGCGCGACGAACGGCTTTTATTATGCATATTGCTTCCTCTTTTAAGCCTCTGTGGACTAAAATTTTCTAGCAACTTATGGAGAATGCAGTGGTATATTATAAGGGAACTTGGAAATTGGATGTATGGAATAAGTTCTTTTCCCATGTCCCAGTACGTGCTTCCTCACTCACCTTGAATATTTTGCTCCAAAGCTTCAAGCAACTTGGATCTATGTTGAAATGGAATGGACGGCAACGTTACATTGGAAACTCTTGTTGGAGCAAGAGAGAGTATTCAGCAGATGGAGAAGCTCAAATGGAGCATCTCTTGACTGCGCAACAGGGCAGGTGAGTGTCCAGCAGCCCACGGAGGTGATAGAGAGAGGGAGATCGAAAAAGGAGAAGGGAGGCGGAGCTCTTTGGTGGGTTCTCCAAAAGAAGAAGAGCCCTAACTTTAGTTTAGGTTATTATTTATAGGACCTGGCCAAGTTCACATTGAACTTGGCCAAAAGAATAAAAATGACTATAATCAGCCTTTTAAAGGCCTATACACAAGTGTACAACTATGAGGGCAACCTCCCACTTAAAGGCATAAATGACGCTTTTAAGCTATGTGACTCCTACCATCTGTATACATAGCTGATGTTGTGCTTTGGACAAGCACTTAGTAAGAACATCTGCAGGATTCTGTGGCGTATGGACCTTAACCAATGTGATAAGGCCATCCTCAAGCACTTCTCGAATGAAGTGATACCGCACATCAATGTGCTTTGTACGTGCATGGAACATGGCATTCTTTGCTAAACATATAGCACTTTGGCTTACACATCCAAGCATAGGTGCCTTGCTGGTGCCTTGTTGGGCAAACCAAACTCACAGCATAAACGTGCCGGCCAAATGGCTTCCTTGGAAGCCTCAGTGGCTGAAATATATTCAGCCTCCGTAGTTGACAGAGCAACAATCTTTTGTAACCTAGAACACCATGAAATAGCACCTCTTGCAAGAGTAAATATATATCCACTTGTGGATTTACGAGTATGCACATCACCAGCCATGTCAGAGTCACAAAAGCCTTTCAGCTCCAATGGATCTTTGCCATAGCAAATACATTTATTCTTGGTCCCTTTCAAGTACCTCAAGATAGATTTGACTGCCTCCCAATGAGCTTTGCGAGGATTAGCCATAAACCTGCTAACAACTCCCACTGCATGAGCAATGTCTGGCCGAGTGGCAACCATAGCATACATAAGTGAGCCACAGGCTGATGCATATGGAACCCTCTTCATGTAGTTGGCTGCATCATCATCCTTGGGACAGTCATCTTTGGAAAGCTTGACATGTGGCTGCAATGGCACTCCAAGAGGCTTAGAATCAGCCACATTAAATCTGTCCAGTACTTTATCAATGTACTTTTCTTGGGATAAATGCAAAGTATGCTGCTGCCTATCCCTTTTTATTCGCATACCAAGAATATGCTCAGCTTCCCCAAGGTCTTTCATTGAGAACTCAGAGTTCAGCTGCTGTTTGAGAGCATTTAGAGTGCCCTTTTTCTTCCCAGCCAGCAGCATATCATCTACATACAGCACAAGAATGATTGGGCTGCCATCTTCATCCTTTTTAGTGTACAAACAGTGATCTGCATGGTTTTGAACCCATGTTTGAGCATAAATGCATCAAACTTCTTATACCATTGCCTAGGGGCTTGTTTCAGCCCATATAAGCTCCTTTTCAGCTTGCATACCAGATGCTCTTTTCCAGGAATGGCATATCCTTCTGGCTGTTTCATGTACAACTCTTCATCTAAGTCACCATGCAAAAAGGCTGTTTTAACATCCATTTGGAATAGCTCCAAATCCAAAGCAGCTGTAGTAGCAAATAGCACACGTAGAGTGGTCATTTTAACTACCGGAGAGAACACCTCTTGGAAATCAATGCCCTCCTTTTGGGCATATCCCTTAGCAACCAGCCTTGCCTTATACTTGGGTTTGCCATCAACAGTTTTGATTTTGTATACCCACTTGTTAGGAATGGCTTTCCTACCTTTGGGCAACTCAACAAGATCCCAAGTATCATTTGCATGCAAGGCCTTTATTTCTTCCTGCATGGCTAACTCCCACTTCTTCTTGTGCTCACATAGCTTTGCCTTTTTATAAGTGAGAGGCTCCCCCTCATCTGATAACCTAATGTAATGTATAGAGGGATCATATCTGTTCATTGGCCTCCTAGCACGTGTAGATCTTCTTACCCAATGATCCACATTATCTGGCAATGGATCTACATGAGGAGGTATATCAACATGTCCATTGTTAATGGGCTGCTGCATATCATTTCCAGCCCTGTTTTCAGCATGAATAGGTGGCTGCATATGCCCATCAGGAGCGTCATTTTGTTGTCCAGCATCATCTGGCTCAAAAACCACTGGATCATCAATATTTTTAGTCCTTTGTGGTGCATCCTCAGGATCAAAATCAGGCCTAATAGGTGGCTGGTCATGCTGAAATCTGACCCTTTTATGGTCATCCTTTGAGGCACAATTATTTTGAAGCAGCCTTGCCTCATTAAAAACAACATCCCGGTTGCGTACAACTTTCTTGAGCTGAGGTATCCAAATTCTGTAGCCCATTTCACCTTCTTCACGATATCCCATGAAGAGACCTTTTATGGACTTAGCATCAAGTTTGTTTCTCAGCTCCTGCCTTATGTGCACAAAAGCCTCGCAGCCAAAGACACGTAAGTGATCATATGAAGAAGCAGGTTTGCTAGACCAAACCTCTTGAGGGATGTCACCTTTCAAGGACATGTGAGGGGATCTATTGCAAATATGTATTGCAGTTTTGAGTGCCTCTCCCCAAAATCCATGAGGGAGATTAGCTGTGGACAGCATGCATCTCACCCTCTCACAAAGTGTCCTATTATAGCGTTCAGCCACACCATTAGAAGAGGGGCTGTATGGAACAGTAAGCTCCCTCTTAATGCCCAAATTTTCACAAAATTTCTGAAATTCAGCACTTGTATACTCACCACCATTGTCCGTACGCAAGCATTTCAACTTTCTACCGGTTTGGGTGGTCACAAATGCATGAAAGCGCTTAAACGCAGCAAATGCTTCATCCTTAGATTTAAGCAATTGAACCCAAACTTTTCTAGAAATATCATCAACAAAAGAATGAAATACAAAGCACCCCCCATAAATTTGGTGGGCATGCTACATACATCAGAATGAACAAGATCAAGTACACAAGACTTACGAGACACACCAGAATAAAAGAAACGTTTCACTTGCTTTCCATATTGACATTCATTACAAAAATCAAGCTTTGTGCCTTTAGCATCAAGCTTCTTTAAGTTACAAAGCCTAGTGAGACCCGTTTGACTCATATGGCCAAGTCTCTTATGCCACAACTCCATATGGGAGTGAACTTCAGCCAAAACAATGAACTTTCCTGATAAGGCTTTCCCATGCAAGCAATAGAGAGTTCCCTTCTTTATGCCTTTCACAATCAGCTTTGATCCCTTTGTCATTTTCCATGATCCTCTCTCAAAGAGAATGCTATAACCATGCATATCCATTTGACCCACAGAGAG
>CM035437.1:39963815-39996315 GCA_020310875.1 Ceratopteris richardii
TCCAACCTGCCCACCTAGTGCTTTGAAGGTTGGAATGCTCCTCATTGCATTGCATGTGTGAAAGATCCCAACCTTGGTTTTGTCAAGGTTCACAATCAGCCTCTTGCGTGCACAAAAAAAATCTAGAGCCCATAGATTTTGTTCCAAGATTTTATGTGACTTTGAAATCAACCCAATATCATGAACATGTAACATGATGTGGACTCGATTACTTGCCAAGGTGCTTTCCTCGCCACTAGCCCATAGTATGTAATTGAAAATCTCATGGATGTACAACCCAAAGAGTGTCGCAGTGAGTGGGCGAAACAAAGTTTTGGCTTTTGAGAAGAACCGTGAAATGTGAAACACTATATATATGTATATAGCTTAATAGCTATATAGCTATTAGTGTATTAATGTAAGATCATTGTAAATGTAAGTCTTAGAAGGACATACATAGTGATACTATATGTATGATGTATAGAGAAACATAGACTATAGTACATGTAGCATGATACAAGTTTTCAATATACATACAAATTACAATGTTAGTGGTAACTAGAGACTTAAAAGACCATGTGGCATCAACATGCTCATTGCTTTTATGATCAAAATTTAAATGAAAATAAATTATGAGAAAATAGTTTACATGTCCCATCAATGGAGTCACAAACACATAAAAAAGATTCAATGTACATCTCCCATCAATACAATTACAAACGGGACATGCCCCCAAATTTTAGCCTATGTTAAACACATTTTTGTGTTTGTAGAAACGGAAAGAAACACCATAGTGTTTCAAGCGAGTAGAAATACCGTTTCGGACAACTATGGTTCATTGTGAGTATGCGATTGAAGTCTTCCAGAAGGAAAAACTTCACCAAGCATGGAGTAATCCATAATCCCCTTCAAGAGGCATGCATAAGGTGAGGTCTATGCCAATGATGACTCCTAGGTGGAGGCAAATCTAGAGGTTGTGGAGGGTGGAGCAAAATAACATAAGGCAATGTTGGTGATTCTGTCTCATGAAAGCTACATGTGGATCCACATGTATCGGGCATGTGGGTTTGTAGTCTATTGTGAAACCCCTCATGACAGGTGTGTGGATGTGTACATCTTTGATGTAAAGATTCTCATGTTAATCCATGTATCTCTGGTAACTTATCTCTGGTAAACTTCTCTCTCTGCTCTCATGTGTCTCCATAATTAGAATGATATCTTTGCCCCTCATCACCTCCTCAAACCTCTCTAGGTGTGTCTATAGATCTCCATCGCAATTCCAAACTATAGCATGAACATTCTCATGTGTCTCGTAAGCCTTGAGTCTCTATGCTATGCTTTTGCCATGACCTTATCATCCCGGCTTCTTCTCTTCTCAGCATGCTTGTTGAATGCTATGGTTATGTCGACTTCTTCTCTTCTCTACATGCTTGATGAATGCTTGGCATTCATGTGCGGCAACGATCTTGTTACATCCTCATGTGGTCATTGTCAAGGTAGGCCAAGCAGCCTTCTAGCCCTCTCAAGATGACCCTCTTTCAGATGAAAGAGGTTCAAGACTATTTGGAGGGAAATTGGTCGATGAGGGCTCTCTTCTTTGGGTCTTCGGCTTCTCTTTAAGATTTAGAGAAAGGGATCTCTGCTTCTTTGTATCTTATTTTCTTGCACAAGGCTTTTTGATCACTTGTATGTGTGATCCCTTCTTCTTGATGCAAGTCACTGCAACATTTAAGTTGGAGCTTGTCATATCTTCTCCTCCTCAACCATTGTGTGTATGAGGCATACTTCATCCTTTTGGGCTTCCTCTCTTGCTTCGCTCTTAATGTTCTTCTTAATCACTTAGACACATCCTACCTTGGTGGCTTTTAGCTTGTATTCCATGCTTGCTGTGAGGGTTTTTGTGATTTCCTCTTTGAAAGCTTCCTTGGCTTCCACTTTGATCTCTCTTTCTTTGGGAGTAAGGGATACGAGAGAAACATGGAGTTTTGTGCTTTCATTTCTTCCTTCTCTTTCCTCCATTTCGCCTTCTCCTTTTCATATTCGGTCTCCCTCCTCTCCCACTCCTATTGAGGTGATTGATATCTGCCTTCCTTTTGTCTTTCTTTCCATTCCATAGCTTGATGAGCTTAGCTTTCTCCTACCTCCATATTTCTCTTTCTATCCTCCATTCTTACATTTCTCATGTACAAGTCTTTTGTTCACGAGCATGAAAGTTGATTGCATTTTTGGTATGATTGTCTTGTTGATATGGGAAGACATAGTTCCCTTTGTAGGAACCTTTGCTACACTGAGAGGCTTCCCCACTTCCAATCCACCTAGCTGAACCTACCACGTTTGGTGACTCGTTTTTGCATGTCGAACAACCCTTTACCACTTACATTGCCTCTTTGACTCCTTCGTGAATTGTTGAGTTTGCTAATCATCAAATTGTTTCCTACATTTGCTTTTCTCCAATGCCACTGAAGGTGCAATGCAAGAGTTGCTTCTTGGGTATGCATGGGTATCAGAGAGAGAGAGAGAGAGAGAGAGAGAGAGAGAGAGAGAGAGAGAGAGAGAGAGAGAGAGAGAGAGAGAGAGAGAGAGAGAGAGAGAGAGAGAGAGAGAGAGAGAGAGAGAGAGAGAGAGAGAGAGAGAGAAAGAGAGTGTTTTTACGTCTATTAGGAGGCCGAACTCGGCCTATGAGACAAATCAATGTACATGGGTGTATCTTCTGTCAATCGGAAAAAGATAAAAGTGCTGGAAAAAAAAGGTGGCAAGGCTGATATAGATCTGTGTAGTATGCATGTAGAGATACCCATGAAAGTGGGAGGGGGGGATGGTGAATGGAGTGCTATATCTATAGCCTATATGCAAAAGGGTAGTACAAGCATGATAATGCAACTGAACGACTAACTAGCTCCATCCTGTACTAGTGGGCGGGTGTAAGATGTGGTACATGGGTGGAGGTGGAGTCAAGGCCTCCCTGATGGCTGCAGTGGGATGTGACATCATCTGGGATCGTCTCTCCTCCATGGCGCGATGGTCACGAGCCTGAATGTCTGCAATCTGGTGTCTGTGAAGTTTGAGAACCCGATATCCTATAGCACAGGGTCGTCTCCTAGCTCGAGAGGTCTGAGCTTGCTGAAGAGTCACCCCTCTCGATGTGTGAGCTAAGGGGGGGAGCGTTGCTGCACGTCGTGCAATGAAGAAGTCAGTGAGCTGACTTTCTCTCCCTCGTGTCTGGGCAGCTACAGTAGGCTGGAGGAGAGAATCTCTGTGACTCTAAATCTCTAGTAAGAATCGCCCGAGCTGTCGCCGATCTCTAGAGCCCATGATCTCTCGGAGGGTGGGCTGCCCTGTAAACAGAGTCTCGTATCTGTCTCTAATGTCATCATATGCGCTAGAGAGAGAGAGAGAGAGAGAGAGAGAGAGAGAGAGAGAGAGAGAGAGAGAGAGAGAGAGAGAGAGAGAGAGAGAGAGAGAGAGAGAGAGAGAGAGAGAGAGAGAGAGAGAGAGAGAGAGAGAGAGAGAGAGAGAGAGAGAGAGAGAGAGAGAGAGAGAGAGAGAGAGAGATTAACATCTTCCAAAGGCCAAACTTGGCCTATGAGACAAAACCATGTACAACTGTAGTAACCTCTATGTAGAAATAAAACAGAATAGTACTTGCTACACAAAACTGTGTAGGCTGAAAAAGGCTAGAAACAACCACATGATAGTGTACTTGGTGACGGAGAGGTAGTGGGGATAATGTAACAATGTAGCGGTGCATGGGGAGAGATGGCTTTGATTGTTCAGATAATGACCACCTAATACATGGGGGGCTCATGATGGGAGTGAATATATATATCCTAACTACAGATAATGGGTGGGGGTGGATGGAGTATGTGGTACATCGGGGGCAGTTTGAGTGTCTCCTGAAGGAAGGCAACCCAGGTGGTGGTGGTGGTGCGCCTCTGCTCCATCATATGGTCATGGGCTACCATGATGGGTGAAATATTCTCTTGGTATAGTCGTGGTCGTCCGTATCCAATCCTATGTGGTCGACGTCGTACTCTTTGTGTCGTTGCCTGTTGGAGCGTGAGTCCTATGCCTCGGGAAGGCGGGCGTGTCTGATGTAGCCCATCTCGCGAAAAGAATTGAGTAATGGTCCGTTGGGTACTCACCCGTGTTTGATGCGTGGGCTGTAGCGATTGATCTCGTCTCTCATATGCTTCCATGAGGAAATGTCCCAACCTCCGCTGGCCTACAGTGGTCATGCACAACTATAGTAACTCCTCTATGTGGAACTGTGCTCGTAGATCTTAACAAAGTGCTTCGTGCTCTCTATCTTTGTGTGGCATACTAGGCACCACGTCTCCTCTCTAGGGACTCCCCTGGTCCGACCACTCTCGATCTCGAGCTGATTTGATGAAACTCGAAGCTGCCCAATGACGACTCGGAGGTGGTGTGGTAGGTATGTGTATCGTGGAGTCTCAATGAAGCCCTGGTCTGAGATATCTAGAAAATGCTCGCGGTAGTGGAGCATTTTTGGTGGCAATGTACCCATGGGGCTAATCCATGTCCTTGGTATGTATGTATGCCATATCTCCTGTCGAATGACCCTATTCTTCTCCTGGTGGGAGAGCGAATAGGTGGGACCTCTAAGTCGTACTGCAGTGGTGGTAGTCTATCTATGTCAAACCCATGGTGGGCTAGCCAATATTGTGTCTGTGCTTGAGGAGGTGTCTCCTTCCAATGCCATGTCACATGATACCCGGGAAGCTCAATAAGTGATGCGCTCTGTATCCATGCTCCGGATCCTGTGTAATAGGCATACTGTTTGGAACAGTGCCTCTACTAACATCAGTGGTACAAGGAGCTCTTTCTTTGATGATATCATGTGGTACCGAAGGCTTGCTGCGGATGAGTATGGCAATCATGAGAATCTGTGGCCTCTCCAATGCTCTCCATGCTGATGTAGCTAACCTCGGCCCCTATATGGCTGCTCCATATATGAGCATTGGTGTAACCAAAGTGTCGAAGAGCCACCTCTTTGTGCGGGGCTCTTGAAAGTGTGCCCGGTGGCAGTGTCTCCTGAAAGTGTGACGGGTGGCAATGTCTCTCCATCAAGGCTAGTGCTTCGTATCCACGTGTGATGCGATCCCGGGCTGCTTGAGACAGAGAAAACTCCAAAGGTTGCTGTGAATGTCACTCCGAGATAGACATATGATCCGAATAACTCAATCGTTCCGCTTGTTGCACTGAAAGAACTATGTCTCCTCACCTGTTGTGATGTATGAAAAATCATAACCTTGGTTTTACCAAGGTTCATAGATAGCCCTCTATGTATGCAGAAATCGTCTATGCCGCGTAGGTGGTGCTGTAGACCTTCAGCGGACTTTGAAACCAGCACAATATCATCAGCATATAAAAGAATATGAACAGTGGTCCCTCGTACCTCGACGCCCTCCGCTCCCTCCTGTCGTATGAAGTCCACTATCTCATCAATGTATAGACCAAAGAGGGTGGGTGAAAGAGGGCAGCCTTGCTTCACCCTGATGGTGCTAGCGAGTGAGATAAGCCTCCTGGACATCTGGCTCTACCAAATACTCTCTCATATAAGGCATAGATCCCCCATATCATCTCATCTGGAGCACCGATATCGAGTAGGCATCTGAAGAGTCTCTCTCTTGGAACTATGTTGAAGGCTTTGCGGAAGTCCACAAAGCAACAATATAATCTCCTCTTCCTCACTCTTGCCTGGTCGATCGGGCATCTCAGAGTGAAAATGTGGTCAATGGTAGAGTAATCTCGTCTGAAACTTGCCTGTCCTGGAGCCCTGATACCCTTCCTCTCCGGGAGAGTGCTCAACTCTGTCTCTAGCATTGCCCCATATAATTTGGCCAATATGGGGCCAATCATGATCATCCGATATGTAGTTGGATCCATAACATCACTTGACTTATGAATGGGCACTATGGTGTGCTCAATCCATGACCGGCGCTTGCGGCGATGTTCACGTGTTGTCGGAACAAAGCTAAGGAAGCTAGATCAAGGAAACATGCATCTACCTATGCATTAGAATTCATACGAATCATTTGTGATCTCAGATGGCATGAGGATTATTTTATTAACCAATTTCGATGAGGCTTTGATGATATCAAGGACCTCATGCTAACCATGTCGAAGGTAAGCACTTTGAATGAATTCATAAATCAAGCAATTGAATGTGATAATAGATTATTTGAAAGAAAGCAAGAGAAGAAAACTTCTATTATTTGTACTATAGCCTTTACCCTAAGGCTTCTAGTGCCCTATAGCCACGGCCCAAGGCCCCACGTGCCCCACATCATCGTCTTTCTGCTTAGTGATGACCATCGATGCTTGTCTGTTGCAGCTTGCTCGACAATCGCATGAAGTAGAAGCTGAAGACTGAAGGTTTTTGAACATCATCATCTGTGTGCTTTTGATGTATGATCTATTCAGTATGAATAACGATATCATGTTCTTACTTCTAACGCAGCAGATGCAATCATGCAATCATGCATGATTGCATGATTGCATCATTGCATCATGCAAGATGCATCGTGCATGATGCAATCATGCATGATGCAATCATGCATGATGCAATCATGCATGTATAATGTACTGTATATGTATAGTTGTGATTTCTTTCAATGAAAATTGGGATATGAAGCTAATTGAGTTTTTGTGTTTCATCATTCATGTAGATGCCTCCCAAAGTTGGTGCAGAATGGGACTATGTATTGAAATTAAAGTCTTTGCCAAAGGGCAATTGGACAGTACATTGCAAATATTGTCCCTATACTTGGGATGGGGGAGTAAGTAGAATAAGAATCCACATACTTGGGCTAAAAGGTTATGGTGTGGGCAAGTGTCAAAATACGCCTGAAGACGTGAGGGAATCTTGCAAAAAATTGCATGGGAAAATGTCTAGTAGTGGAAACATTATGGATATGCAATCCCAAGGTGAATCAATTGGTCTTCAAAATGTGATAAGTGGAGATGCATCACAATGTGATGAGCAAGGACTTGGGGAGTCATCTTGTGCACATGTAAGCAAAAAATCAAAGGCTTCAAAGGGACCATTAGAGAAAGCTTGGAATGTCCAGCTAAAAGTGAGGTAGATAAGGCACTTCGCACTTTGCTGCTTTTTCTTTGCAGAGGACTTTGTCTAACCTCTTGGAAGGGCAAGGCCATCTTATAAGCCCCCATCATACCAACAATTGAGAGCAAAGGAGTTGCATTCAGAAGCAAGGACCATAGAAGGAGATTTGTCACAAATCCGTGACAAATGGAAAACTTTTGGATGTAGCATTTTGTGTGTTGGTCTGACACTAGAAATAGACCAATCATCAATATAATGGTATCATGCATTTATGGTACAATGTTTTTGAAATTAGTAGATACCTGTTGTGAGATTAAATAAAGAGAATTCATTTTTGAACTTTTGAAAGATGCCATTTTGGATGTTGGAGCATAGAATGTAGTCCAAGTTGTGATGGACAATGCATGTAATTGCATAAGGGCTGGTTACTTAGTGGAAGAACAATGGCCTCATATTTTTTTCACTTGATACACTTGTCATTGCTTGGATCTTCTATTTGAAAACATTCGAAAGCTTGCGTGGGTGAAGCCCGTCTTGTACAATGCAACCAAGATTATTACATTTATCACCATGAAACCAAGTGTGCTTGCATTGTTTAGAAAATTCAGCAAAAAGGATTTGGTGAAACCTTCTCCTACCAGATTTGCATATGCATTTACAGTGCTTTCTAATTTGCTTGATGAACGTGTATACGATGGGTTACGCTCTTTGATGGTATGTCACGTCTTGTTGATAGAGAAGGGGCAGCAATGGGATTGATTTATGATCTCACTGATACAATGATTGAGAAGATCTCATTCTTGGATTGCATTGATTCTACCCAGCTAGAAGAAGTGAAGAATTTATGTATTGAGAGATGAGACATGTTGCATAGTCCTCTACATGCTGTTGCTTATGTTCTTCATCCCATTTGGAGGGAAAAATCACCACCAATGAATACAAAGGTGTATAATGGATAGATGGATGTTTTGGAGAGACACACACATAGTGATGTTAAAAACAAGGTCAAGAAGAAGTGAAGAATTTATGTATTGAGAGATGGGACATGTTGCATAGTCCTCGACATGATGTTGCTTATGTTCTTCATCCCATTCGGAGGGAAAAATCACCACAAATGGATACAGAGGTGTATAATGGATAGATGGATGTTTTGGAGAGACACACACATAGTGATGTTAAAAACAAGGTCAACTATGTGATAAGTTAGATGTATTTCAATCTATGTTCGGTACATTTTCACGTCCTCTTGTTAAAGATAAGGATAGAATGCATTATGCTATGAGATGGTGGGAGCAATTTGGACGATGTGTGCCCAATTTACAAAAGTTAGCTCTTCATGTTCTTTCACAAGGGTCTTGTGCTTCCCCTTGTGAAAGAAATTGGAGTACATTCTCGCTCATACATACAAAGAGGAGTAGGCGAATGCCTAAGAATGTTGAAAAATTAGTGTATATTTACACAATTCTGTGCCTCATATCCAAAATCAAAGAAAGAGGGTTCCAAAAATTAGAAGTGACATATGACATGATCGAGAAAGAAGAAGATGATCAAAGACTTCTTGTTTTGCAAACAAAAAATAATGGGGAGATAGCTCATTCATCTTCTCGTTCTATTATGCAGAGTTATGAACATTCTTTTGAGGATGATGATGCTTCTGCTCTTGATGATGATGATGATGATGATGAAGATGATGATGCTAATGATGGCTCTAGCCTTTAGTATGTGACATGCTTTTATTTCATCATGATTTTTGATATATGATACATGATACATCCATGTATGATGTGGCCATTGATATTTATGATGTACCACATACTTCCTATCACTATTTTGGTCTTTCACTTTTTATTATGTCTAGACTAGCCACCAGGGACTACCATCTCGCATCTACTTACTTATTAGACTTGAGTTTGGTCTTTATTTTATTCAATACTCATCATCTTTTGTCTTTCTATTAATTTCTATATGTTATCATTACACACACACACATCAAGGTGGTCAGGTGCGTTCGGTTCGGTGCATTCGGTGCGTTTAAGGTGCGAGGACCGAACCTTACGGTCAAGATAAGGTGCGTAAGGTTCGTGTTGGGTTCAATGGGTGCGTTTAAGGTGCAAGAACCTTACCTTTACTTCAATGTAAGGTGCGTAAGGTTCGCTCTAATACAAACATAATATATGCCATGTGGTATATATTAGTAAATAGTATATGTCTAGACTCGTTACTCTAGACTCTACTTTTTGGACTCTAGACTCTACTCTAGACTCTCGGTATTCATAATAATACTCTGTGCATACTAGCGTAGTGCTCACTAATTATAATTTACAAGTTTGAACTATAAAAAATCATTGTCATTGAACGATGAACATGGAATGATAATCAAAGCATCATAATACATATGAGTGACAACCACAAATCATAAAACGAGAAATACACCATAATACATATTGGACAATGAAGAGAAGGTAGAAACAGTTACCTTGAGATAGATTATATACAAAATACATGATGAAAAACACATCAATAATGATGTGTCGAATGTCCATCATAGTCTATGACTTAGCAAGTCTCAAACCTGAAGCAAAAGCTAATACAATACAAAGAAAGATACAATATCTGGGATCTGGAGTATGGACTGAGTACTATGATGTCATCAGCATACAATGTCATGACTCACTATAATGATAGCAATAAACAAAAATAAATAATCAATCATCTGACTCAGTACTATCATCTAAATTGAGAGACTCCTCGGATGATGATGCCTCTGATGAAAGAATGCCCCCCATGACGAGGACATTTCCTTCATTGTCGAACTCTGGTACTAGCATAATAGATGGATCAACAGACACTCCTGCAAATAGCTCATCCGGATCCTGTATATCATCCTCCAGTGGAACTGGATCTCCTCTCCGTCGAGGGCGCATCTTGTGCCTCTATCCTCTCGATGTGGATGGAGCTATACTAGTAGATGGAACATCAGCTACTACCTCTGTCTCTATCCCTCGTGCTAGAGAACGTGAAAGTGATCTCGTAACACGGCGATCGAACGTCTCTAACTCTGAATGCAGCAACCTATAGATTTCATCTTGTTCATCATGAACAGATGAATCTATATCTCCGCTCCCATCGGTAAAGGCGGTCTCAAAAAGAACTGGTGAGACCTGAAATCCATACATATTATTTAGTTATCGATGATCTAACTTGTTGCTTTAAGATTAAAATTCAAATTTCACACTGAATTTATAGTTCTTAGTATATACTATATACTTGCCTTGGACCCTTAAGATCCTTCACACTTTGAAGTAATCGTAAATGAGCCTTACAAAAGACCATGCGCTCTAACTATGCAACACTCAAGCGATTCCGAAGCTTGGTGTGCACAAGTGAAAAACTGCTCCAATTTCGTTCACATGGACTTGAAGACGAATCCTAAATTATAAACAATATAATGCTCAAGAGTCAATGCTCACTTAGAAATCATTGATCAAATTCAAATGTGTAATGTACAAGAAAATAGAAATCGCCTATGATAATACTCGAAGTGACGTATCATAGCCTGATGCCCATAACCGTAATGGTTCCACCACTCTAGTGCCTTCGATGTCACGTTGGCACGTAAAGAAGTGGTCCTCGCGTATGCGATGCCAATATTTCCCATGTAAGTAGAGAAATCGACATCAAATGCTACGTGCTGATCAAGCGTCATAATCCTCTCCATATATAGGTCCTTCATGTGTCGAAGAATAGCTTCCGACCACAACTCAGGATTCTTGAAGTACGAATGTAATAGTGCTACGAATCCATGGATAGGACGTGATAGAAAATCACATCGTGAATCCACAGCACGTAGAACATCATTTATCCTGTTTATATAAAAAAAAAACATATTATGAACAACATTAAAAAACATTAATATAAGTAAAGAAAATTTGAATCTAAATAGATCATATTGCATACCTGGAGCTCGATAGACATGTAACTGAAGCGATGGTTCGTCGCATACTCATATAAAAGTGATAAACAAGGCCCATCGTAGATCCCTCCATGTCAACAATACGAAGCACAATGTGAATGGATTTTAAGACGGGGATAAGAGTCTCTACCTCCGTCCAAAAATCCATGTCAAGAATCTTTCGCTGCACATACTTTGCAGCATCTGTCAGGCCCCTTGGCACGCTACTCCATCTCCTATCTATAGCTGTCATGCGCAATGCATCCATGCAATCGTAGAGACGAGTCAATACATAAAAGATATAGCCAAACCGTGTCTCTAATATGCGAACCAATTCTTTTTCGCTGTAACTACGAAAAAGACTGAGTGCGTGGTGGTTCTTACGTATGAACGAGATAATACATTTGGCGTCAGCAAGAATAGGAGCAACCCATGTGAGCTTACTTATATCTTCAAATAAAAGATCTATAGAGTGGGTCGTACATGGGGTCCATACTATGGAGGGATACTCACTCTCAACTAACTCTCCCATCCTCTTACAATTTGAAGCATTGTCTGTGATCACTTGTACCACATTCTCTACCCCAACCTCTTCTATGGCACATTTTATGTGCTCATAGATGTACTCCCCAGTGATTCTAGTACCTACTGCACTACAATCTATGGCCCTGAGAAAATAGGTACCAACGCACGATGAAACCATAATATTGATGATATGGCGACGTCTAATATCACTCCAACCATCGGATAGTATGGAACATCCATACATCTTCCACCCTATTCGGATGGGTTCCAAAAGAACATCTATTCTTGCTCTCTCCTTCAATAGCATAGATCCACGTAACTTATGGTACTCCACGCCGTACCAATCGTCACATGGACCTACCTGAGCTATGGATCTCACCATTCTCTTCCAAGCGTCAGTACGAACTACGTTGAAAGAGAGGTTGCATTCTAAGATGCAACGTGAGATCTCTATCTCAGCAGCCTTTTGTCGTTGCCTCTGCAAACCTACGGTCAAAAAAGACGAGTGCAAAGATCCAGACCTAGGCCTTTGGAGTGGAGGCTCGTCTCTAATAGGCTGAGAAGACTCACTCTCAATATCACGTTGAGAACAAGTCCTACCCTTTCCCAATGTATCAACGGGCTGAGAGGCACTAGACATATCGAAAGTAGGATCCATTTCTTCTAACATATCTAATGAAGAGGATGCTACCTCACGTCGACATGTTTCTATTTGTGCCTGTGCAAGGTTATGCTCATTTCTTACCGCATCTGCAATCTCTGAAGGGACTTGTGGACATGCACTAATTCCCATCCCTCCTAAGCCAGACACATGACGAATAAGATGAGTGGTGGTAGTGCAAAATGTCCTACCACAATATTTGCACATCCATCTCCGTGTGCCTGAACCAGAACCACTAGTGTTGGCCAATGCGTGGCTCGAGGTGTGGGTGTCCCATACGGAAGATCTTCCTCGAGGCATGATAGGGTATACCTGAAATATGAAACCCATAAAACATTAGTGTCATGAATCATGATTCATCATGCATGTGTCAGACATCTGTGTCATCATCGCTGCATGTGTGCACTGTGTGTGTGACACGTCACACGTGTGACGTGCGTCGCGTACACTGTATGGTGTGACCAATGACCATTGACCATTGATGTGTGAGTCCGACGTGACATGTTTCTGTGTCATCATGGCTGCATGTGTGTGTGACACATGTGACAAGTTACTGCTGACCATTGACATGTGTGTGACCACTGGTGACTGAAGTCTGACATCATACTGTACAGTGTATACATGTGCATTGTGTGACGTGTCTGTGACACTGTGTCATCATGGCTGCATGTGTGTGACTCTTCAATGTTCATGCATATTACAGCCAATGGGCAATGGACAATTGGGCAATGGACAGGTGTGACATGCTCGCATAAAGGCAATGGGCAATGTGCATTGAGCTAAGAATCAAGATGAATCATGAGCTTTGATTTGGCTTTAGTAGGCTGGTGTGCAGTGTGCACTCAGCACTGTGTGCTTTGCTGAAATGGATTATGGCACTCTACATTGTTGTTGTCATGTACATTGGGAATTTGGGAGTAAAGATGGCTCAGTTTATCCTTTAATGCTTGACTTTAGGAAGCATGCTCAATGCTCATTGCTAGCAGACAAGAATCTGAGTGTTGTAGGTGTGTCAGCCAGGAGCCTTCAGGTTTCAGATACATCATACAGTGCTGAGTGTTGTAGGTCGGGTGGACACTGGAAAGGAAGAATGGTTCCAACTTCCAGCTTAAAAGCTTTTAAACCGTTTTCATTTGGGCCTATTGGATGGTGGAGTACACTGTACAGTGAGGATTCAATGAATTATGAGTGACCACTGACATCATACATTGTGTGGTAATGTTATTAGTTAATGTATTATGTGATAAATTGATAATTTATCATGTCACATCATACATGTGACACATAGTGACATAGCCAAGCCATAGCATTGAGCAAGCTGGAGCTGCCGAAAGTGGACTGGACAGTGCTGACTGCTGAGTGGACACATGAGTCGTGGGCGTGGCTGAGCTGGAGCCTGGACATACGTCACATACCTGAGAAAGCCAATGAGCTTTGGCTTCTTGAATTCTTCTCGGGAGAAGTGTCTCTCTCTCTCTCTCTCTCTCTCTCTCTCTCTCTCTCTTTTCAGTGTTTAGTGTTCACGGCGTCACGTGCGCACGGAAAAGGCTGCAGGTCAATAGGCTAAGGCTCGAAGTTTTAGGCATTGAGGCAATCAAATGATGCAACTTGCAACCTTGTGGGTCGTGACCTAAATGCACCGGATGGTTAATATCGAACCGACTCGCACCGAATTCGAACTGAACCGAACTGGATTCGGTTCGCCTGTCACAAAACCCTAAACGCACCGACTGCTGAGATACGGTTCGGTTCGAACCGAACGGAATGGAAGGTCTTGCTATTCTGGTTCGCGCACCGCGACTACTATGACACACACACACACACACACACACACACACACACACACACACACATATATATATATATATATATATATATATATATATATATATATATATATATATATATATATATATATATATATATATATATATATATATATATATATATATATATATATTCCATTTTTTAACTTTTGTGTAAATTATTTTTGCGGTGTGAGATAATGTTAGGAACGTTTTTCCTAACCCATCAAATGTCCCCTAAATGTCAGAAGTCAGAAACCTGTCAGAAACAACTATGCTTTCAACCATCATGAGTGAGAAAAAATTCTATGAAATTTGTATCGACGATTCAAATCGTGCACGATTTAAACGAATTTTATTTTGGCCTATTAATTCACAAATTTTATATAGTATGGTGCGAGGGCCATTTGGATGAAAGTTATAGGGTTGGCCCTCATGTGAGCCATCTTGTACTCAGTGGTGCTACTCTCTCGACTTTGGGTCTCCTTGATCTATTGATGATGGAGGCACATCCTTCTAGTCTGTTACTCGTGGTTGTCATCTAGCTTAGCTCACCTCCTCTTGTGGAAATATCACTCCTCGCTTAGTGTGAGATGATTAGGGGGGTCGCAACTCTTTGAAAGAAGTTTGTGAGCTATGATTGCCTTCACTCTGTTTGGGGGTTGTACTAGTATGTCTCAATAAGAAACATTGTAGTTGTCTTTGATCTCAGAAGTCCATGATCTCTTTGAGAATTGGATCTCACATTTGTCTCTAAATTTCAATATATGTGTTGCATCTACATACAACATGCTCCTCAATCTCCTCCTTGTGCATGATCTATAGATGCTCTCCTTCTTGGAAAACCAATATGTCTCCGCACTCTCGATCTCTAGTCTCTATGATCACACCCTCGGCTAGCCAATTGCCACATGTGAGTTGTGGCATGTATGTGTCCATAGAAGATGGCCTATTTATAACCCTCGAGCTAGTATAGTGAGGAACTGGTCTCTATAATTTGACATCCTCCTCACCAAGCTAGGTGACTCCTAGACCCTCTTGATGTATAGATGCCAAAGGTTGTGTCTCAACACCAAGCTGTTGTTGTAGGGGAGGTGAACATAGGGTGGTTGATGGTCATATTGGAAGGGTGATATGCTCTCCATATTAAGAGTGTGTGTCTTGAGCTATGCTATCACTCGTTAATACCATGGCCTCCATGCCGACTCTTTGATAGTTATATGGCCGTCTCAAATGTCCTTTGGTTGAGTCTATCTAGGGGTCGCTTTCTCATTCTTTAGATGAAGCAAATTGTTTGGAATAGTATCTTTATGACCATAAGTGATGTGGTGAGTTGTATATAAATCATTGGTTTAGAAGGTTAAAACATACATGAATTCAAGTCAGAATATAATGTGTAGTAGCCTTGGTTTAACCCTTGTTTTACCCTTGACATGTTCTTGAATCTTTAGCTATGCTATGACTCGTTAATACCTTGCTATGACTCGTTAATACCCTTGAATCTTTAGGTATGCTATGGCTCATTAATACCATGCCCTCCATGCCTATTCTTTGATAGTTGTAGGGCCGTCCCAAATGTCCTCTAGTTGAGTCTATCTAGGGGTGGCTTTCTCATTCTTTAGATGAAGCAAATTGTTTTCGAATAGTATCTTTATGACCATAAGTGATGTGGTGAGTTGTATATAAATCATTTGTTTAGAAGGTTAAAATATGCATGAATTCAAGTCAGAATATAATGTATAGTAGCCTTGGTTTAGCCCTTGATTTAGCCTTGACACATTCTTGAATCTTTAGTTTGAGGATATTTCTTCATATGAGATCCCAATTGAATGGTTGTGACCCTTAGGCTTGGTTTATACTTAGGTGTCGAAACCTTAATCTTGGGAGAAGCTTCTCTAAGTGCCACTTTGGGATGTACATGAGAGAAGAATCTTCGTTTGATTTATAAGACATGTGATAGGCTTTTGGAAATTAGAAGGGGTG
Organism: Ceratopteris richardii; assembly: GCA_020310875.1. Classification (NCBI taxonomy): domain Eukaryota; kingdom Viridiplantae; phylum Streptophyta; class Polypodiopsida; order Polypodiales; family Pteridaceae; genus Ceratopteris; species Ceratopteris richardii. The sequence goes on from CM035437.1 coordinate 39,979,808, forward strand.
TGATTCCATGTCATCCCATGTGATTACTTGCTTTAGAAATCCATGTGAAGGTCTCAATTAGCATGAAGGGTTGGCTATTTGACACACTGGGGACACGAGCATTGATGTACGGATCATCCATTTAGGGGCCAAGACTAGTAGATTATATATGAAAATTGGTGGACCTAGGTACCAATGATTTCTAGACTTAAACGTAGTAAGCCATCACCACCACACGATATCATTAGGGTAGAGTTGGCTGGCCCCCAATGTTGGTGGAGGCTTTGTTCCAAGGAGTATGTTTGCCACATAGACTGGAGGACATGGACGGTGGGCGCATTGCATACATGGCTTTTTAGGCATCACGAGATATGACCCTAGTAGGAGATGCTTCATGTTGGTATGCCCAAGCTAGAGATTGGCTTGTTAGTTATGGATTTGACATGGATAAGCTACCATCTCTACAGTATGATACACATGCTCCTATACATTCTCTCTCTTTGCAAGAACAAGATCATTTGATAGGAGTTATGGCACATGTATGACACATATATATGTAGAGGGTGTGGAGTCACTTCCTGTGAAAAAGCTCCATTATCGTGTGTTTTTGCTAAAGAATTCAGATCAAGGGTTTATTGAGATGTCTGAGTACATGCAAACTTATATGCCACATCGTTTATGCATTGCTATTGGGAAGCTATGAGACTTGTCACACGAGTTGGAGATCGAGAGAGGTTTGGCTAGCAAGACACCTAGGGAGGATCACACATGCTCAGTTTGCCAGATAGAGGTGGAGAGCGAGGAGCATTCTTCATCTACACTTTTTTAGAGAGCTTTTCTCAGCTCCGCTTTTCACTATAATGAACATATCTCTCTCCAAAGTATCCAATTGGATGATTGCAAGTGCTACGGAATCCTTACTTCAAGATCTATCCAATGAGTACCTGCAAGTGACCATTTGATGTTTGCAACCTCTCAGTGTAGAGCCTTGAAGTTGACTGTTCATGCACCAAAAGCTTTGTAAAAGTCAATTGGAGGTACAAGGGTGATTGATTTCACATAGGGAATGTTCGGAAGTTGGTTGGTGCTAGATTTTTAGCCTGTGCGTCACCTTTGCACATGGATTACGTCATCTTGAGATAAACTACCTTGTCAATGTGTGCTTCATAACTCTTCTTGTCATACATTAATCTCCATTCAGAGTAGACATTTAGTTTTTATACATGTGTGAAAGCTTGTAAATATGCATATAAACTTTTGCACTTTTGATTGAGTTGCGAAGTAGGTTGGTAGCATGTTCTTGATGCAAGAGGTGAAAGAAGGGCATGTAGTGCCCTATGGTAATTGTTGCTATCTATGCTGAGAAACACGTTTTTGTAAAGGACATGTAATGCCTTACGGTTTTTGGTGTTTTGCGCCAATAAGCATGCATGTATTGTTCAAGATTGTGCAGAGTGCTCATTTTTTTGGTTAAAACATCAATGTGCGTCGTATGCTATCCAGTTTCGTATTAGTAAGTTGAGTTTGCAATTCCTCCTGATCTCGTGAGTGCTTCTTGCAGGTAGCAATAAGCTCTTCCCTTAGGGACTAGTTCTCTTTCTCCAAGGCTACTACCTTGGTTTCGAGGGCGATGAGTATGTGGGTAACCCCATTCAGTTTAGAACCCCCTTCTTTCTCATGTTTCCCTATCAACTCTCGGAGGATATGCTCTAAAGTGGTCAATTGTTCCTCCAACTTGGGAGCCATGGGGAGAGAGGGAGAGGTAGAGGGAGGGGAGGGAGAGAGAGAGAGAAGGAGAGAGAGAGAGGGGGGGGGAGAGAGAGAGAGAGAGGGGGGGAGGGAGAGAGAGAGAGAGGGGGGGGAGAGAGAGAGAGGGGAGAGAGAGAGAGAGAGAGAGAGAGAGAGAGAGAGAGAGAGAGAGAGAGAGAGAGAGAGAGAGAGAGAGAGAGAGAGAGAGAGAGAGAGAGAGAGAGAGAGAGAGAGAGAGAGAGAGAGAGAGAGAGAGAGAGAGAGAGAGAGAGAGAGAGAGAGAGAGAGAGAGAGAGAGAGAGAGAGAGAGAGAGAGAGAGAGAGAGAGAGAGAGAGAGAGAGAGAGAGAGAGAGAGAGAGAGAGAGAGAGAAAGTGTTTTTACGTCTATTAGGAGGCCGAACTCGGCCTATGAGACAAATCAATGTACATGGGTGTATCTTCTGTCAATCGGAAAAGATAAAAGTACTGAAAAAAAGCTTGCAAGGCTGATATAGATCTTTGTAGTATGCATGTAGAGATACCCATGAAAGTGGGGGGGGGGGGGGGGGGACGGTGAATGGAGTGCTATATCTACAGCCTATATGCAAAAGGGTAGTACAAGCATGATAATGCATCTGAATGGCTAACTAGCTCCATCCTGTACTAGTGAGCGGGTGTAAGATGTGGTACATGGGTGGAGGTGTCAAGGCGGCCCTGATGGCTGCGGCGGGATTTGCCATCATCCGGGATCGTCTCTCCTCCATGGCGCGATGGTCACGAGCCTGGATGTCTGCGATCGGGTGTGTGTGAAGTCTGAGGGCCCGATATCCTATAGCACGGGGTCGTCTCCTAGATCGAGAGGTCTGAGCCTGCTGAAGAGTCACCCCTCGATGTGTGAGCTAAGGGAGGGAGGGCTGCTTCACGTCGCGCAATGAAGAAGTCAGTGAGCTGACTCTGTCTCCCTCGTGTCTGGGAAGCTACATTAGGCTGGAGGAGAGAATCTCTGTGACTCTGAATCTCTAGTAAGAATCGCCCGAGCTGTCGCTGATCTCTAGAGCCCATGATCTCTCGGAGGGTGGGCTGCCCTATAAATAGAGTCTCGTATCTGCCTCTAATGTCATCATATGCGCTACATCTGCAAACAAAGTGCTCTTCATCCTCCATCTCTACTCTGCATATCCTGCATAGCCGCTCCTCTCGGGGAATGTCTGTGGCTCTGCCTATCTCAATCTCTAGTCGGTGTGATGAGACCCTCAACTGGCCAATAGCCACCCTCGAGCTATGAGGCATGTAGGTATCCATGTAGCGTGGTCGCTGGATGAAACCATCCACTAGTATGTCCAAGAACTTGTCTCGATAGTGCCATAGTCTCGATCCCATGTGTGGTGTGTGCCATGTCTGACTAATGTAGAGCTGCCAAAGGTCCTGTCTGAGCACAAGATTCCTCTCATGACGTGAGAGGTGGATGTGAGGTGAGTCTGGATCATACTGAAAAGGCGGCAATCTATCCATATCAAGTCCATGACTATCAAACCATGCTCTAACCTGAGTGTACCAAGCTCTCTCATATCCCGACTCTGATATCTGTATAGATGCCTCAAAAGCTCTATGTGTGAGTCTTTCTGTAGGGAGCTCCCTCACCTTTTGAATAAAGGAGATAGTCTGGAATAGTGCACCTACTACCATGGGTGGTGCAGCTAGCTCTGCCCTAAGAATGTCATGTGGCACTGACTGTTTCCCACGAAATAGTCGCGAGATCATACGTACTTGTGGCCTCTCGATCGCACTCCACGGGGTAACTGTGAGGCCTGGTGCCCAAACTGTCAAAGCATACATCATAGCTGGTCTCACTAGTGTGTCAAATAGCCACCCCTTTGTGCGGGGCTCTTGGAAGTGTGCGTGGTGACATCTCCGCTCTAACATGGCTAAGGCTGCATATCCTCGTGTGAGTCTATCGGTGGCTGCCTGTCTCATGCTGAAGGGGCCAGGCAAGCTCGTGAATGTGACTCCGAGGTAGACATAGGAAGTGACCACGTCAATCTGTCTAGTGCCAACTGTGAATGCTTCTCCATTTCTCACCATGGGGGAGGTGTGGAAGATCATGACCTTGGTCTTGCCAAGGTTTATTGTCAGGCCTCTTTGTGTGCAAAACTCATGGAGGGCATCTAGGTGGTGCTGTAATCCGTCGGGTGACTCTGAAATCAATAGAGTATCATCTGCATATAATAAAATGTGGACCTGTGTACCTCCAAGGTCTTCACCCTCCCCTCCAGCTCGGAGAATGTAGTCCTCAATCTCGTCGATGTAGAGCCCGAAGAGAGTGGGAGAGAGTGGGCAGCCTTGCTTAACACCCACTGTGCTAGCAATGGCCTCTGATAGTCCCCTCAGGCATCGAATCCTCCCAATCACCTGCTCATAGAGTGTGTAGATGGCCCCATTGTTGCATTCGGACGCGTCCGAATCGTTTTTCCGGACTTTCCGGACTTCGTTCCGGACTTTCGCGTTCGAAACGCATTTCGGACTTGACCATTGCAGAAAATTTTTTTGGGGCTGAAAAATCCAGATTTTGGGTCATTTTGACTATCATATATACCATGATATCTAGCAAATCTACCATAATTTCTATGTATATGTATTTATATCTACATTTACATATACATATACATAAACGCATACATATACATATCTACCATAGATACATATAGGTCATTTTGGTGATTTCTAGTATTGCAAGAGAGAACCCTACACATGATGATGATGATGAGGAGGAGGAGGAGAAGTACATGGAGGATGATGATGGCTGATCATACCTAATTATGTGCATATTTTGACATAACTTTATATTTATATTTATAGACTTTTGGTCTTGCGCGATATCATATGTGAGTTTACTATCTAATTTCAGCATCATATTCTTTGTGTTTATTGGAATTATGCTTAAATCTCATTGATTTATGTTTCTAATATCATTTAGGAATATCTCCAATAAATTTTGTAAATTTTTCTTGAGGAAAAAAAAAAGTCACGTCCGATAACGTCTGAAACGTTTTTCTGGTCTCGTTTCGGGCTTTCCAACCCATCCGAGTCCAAAGTCCGATTCCCGTCCGAATCAACTATGGATGGCCCAAATCATCTCTGATGGTATCCCCAAGCTATGGACTCTCCGAAAAAGCTTCTCCTGTGGCAGAGTATCGAAGGCTTTGCGGAAATCCACGAAGCAGCAATATAATCTCTTCTTCCGTATCTTTGCCCCGTGAATGAGGCAACGCATAATGAAGATGTGATCAATAGTGGAGAAAGCCCGTCAGAACCCTGCCTGACCACGTGCTCGTAGCCCTTCCATCTCTGCATAAGAGCTTAGCTCTGTCTCGAGAGCCGCCCCATAAAGCTTGGCCATGGTGTGACCAATCATGATAGTCCTGTCCTTCCCTGGGTCCAAGGTATCCCCATATTTGTGAATGGGTACAATGATGTTCTTCGTCCACTCCTCTGGGAAGCCCTCCGAGAGAAAGAAAGAAAGAAAGAAAGAAAGTGTTTTTACGTCTATTAGGAGGTCGAACTCGGCCTATGAGACAAATCGATGTACATGGGTGTATCTTCTGTCAATCAGAAAAGATAAAAGTGCTGAAAAGCAACTGGTTAAGCTGATATAGATCTCCGTAGTGTGCATGTGGGGATACCCATGAAAGTGGTGGGGGGTGTATGGAGTGCGATGTCTATGATAGTCTATATGCAAAAGGGTAGTACAACAACCATGAGAATGCATCTAAAACGACTAACTAGCTCCATCCTGTGCTAGTGGGTGGGATGTAATATGTGATACATAGGTGGAGGTGGAGTCAAGGCCACTTTGATGGCTGCAACGGGATCGGCCATCATCTTGGATCGTCTCTCCTCCATGGCGCGATGGTCACAAGCCTGGATCTCCGCAATCTGGTGTCGGTGAAGTCTCGGGGCCCGATATCCTATATCACGGGGTCGTCTCCTAGCTCGAGATATCTGAGCCTGCTGAAGAGTCACCCCGCTCGGTATGTGGGCTGAGGGGGGGAGGGCTGCAGCACGTCGTGGAATAAAGAAGTCAGTGAGCTGACTCTGTCTCCCTCCTGTATGGAGTGCTACAGTAGGCTTGAGTAGGGAATCTCTGTGACTCTGTATCTCTAGTAAGAATCGCCCGAGCTGTCGCTGGTCTCTAGAGTCCATGATCTCTCGGAGGGTGGGCTGCCCTGCAAACAGAGTCTCGTATCTGCCTCTGATGCCATCATATGCGCTACATCTGCATACAAAGTGCTCCTCATCCTCCATCTCTACTCTGCATACTCTGCATATCCGCTCCTCTCTGGGAATGTCTGCGGCTCTTCCCGTCTCAATCTCGAGTCGGTGTGATGAGACTCTCAGCTGGCCAATCGCTACCCTCAAGCTATGAGGCATGTGAGTATCCATGTAGCGTGGTCGCTGGATGAAACCGTCAGCTAGTATGTCTATGAACTGGTCTCGATAGTGCGATAGTCTCGATCCCATGTGTGGTGTGTGCCATGTCTGACTAATGTAGAGCTGCCAGAGATCTTGTCTGAGCACAACATTCCTCTCACGACGAGAGAGGTGGATGTGAGGTGAGTCTGGGTCATACTGAAAAGGCGGCAATCTGTCCATATCAAGTCCATGACTATCAAACCAGACTCTAACCTGAGTGTACCAAGCTCTCTCATATCCTAACTCTGATATCTGTATAGATGCCTCAAGAGCTCTGTGTGTGAGTCTATCTGTAGGGAGGTCCCTAATCCTCTGAATAAAGCAGATAGTCTGGAATAGTGCCTCTACTGCCATGGGTGGTGCAGCTAGCTCTGCCCTGATGATGTCATGTGGCACCGACTGTTTCCCACGAAATAATCGCGAGATCATACGTACCTGTGGCCTCTCGATCGCACTCCACTGGGTGACTGTGAGACCTTGGGCCCAAACCGTCGCAGCATACATCATAGCTGGTCTGACCAGTGTGTCAAATAGCCAGCCCTTCGTGCGGGGCTCCTGGAAGTGTGCTTGGTGACATCTCCGCTCTAACATGGCTAAAGCTGCATATCCGCGTGTGAGTCTATCGGTGGCTGCTTGTCTCATGCTGAAGGGGCCAGGCAAGCTCGTGAATGTGACTCCGAGATAGACATAGGAAGTGACCACCTCAATCCGTCCACCACCAGCTCTGAATCCTGCTCCATTCCTCACCATGGGGGAGGTGTGGAAGATCATGACCTTGGTCTTGCCAAGGTTTACTGTCAAGCCCCTCTGTGTACAAAACTCATCCAGGGCCTCAAGGTGGCGCTGTAATCCCTCGGGTGACTCTGAAATCAAGACAATGTCATCGGCATATAATAAAATGTGGACATGTGTACCTGCGAGGTCTGCACCCTCTCCTCCAGCTCGGAGAATGTAGTCCTCAATCTCGTCAATGTAGAGACCAAATAGAGTGGGAGAGAGTGGGCAGCCTTACTTAACACCGATGGTGCTAGCAATGGCCTCAGACATACCTCCTGGACACCGTACCCTCCCAGTCACCTGCTCATAGAGTGCATAGATGGCCCAAATCATCCCTGATGGTACTCCCAAGCTCTGGAGGCGTTGGAAGAGCCTCTCTCGCGGCACTGTATCAAAAGCTTTGCGGAAGTCCACAAAGCAGCAATATAGCCTCTTCTTCCGCACCCTTGCCGCATCAATGAGGCAGCGCAGAATGAAGATGTGATCAATAGTAGAGAAAGCTCGTCGAAAGCCTGCTTGGCCTCGTGCTCGTAGCCCCTCAGTCTCTGCATATGAACTGAGCTCTGCCTCAAGTATGGCACCGTATAGTTTGGCCATGGTGTGGCCAATCATGATGGTCCTGTAGTTCCCTGGATCCAGGGTGTCGCCAGATTTGTGGATAGGCACAATGGTGTGCCTAGTCCACTCCTCTGGGAAGCCCTCTCCTATAGCCCGGTTGAAGACATGTGCAATCAACGGGGCTATAGTGGAGGCTGCATATATGAGATGCTCGCTCTGCAATCCTGCGTGGTCTGTCGAACGTCCATGTCGAAGTCGTCGTATGGCCCTCTCAACCATCTTTGCTGTGAAGAGAGAAGAACTAGTAGGGCGAGGCTCAAGTGGCTGGGGAATGGGAGGCTGCCTAGGTACCTCATATAACCTCTGAGCATAATCATGCCATGTGTGTGGGTCTCCAATAGGTGTGGTCGGGCGTGGCTCTCGTAGGCTGCGCCATGCTGCAGCACTGTCCATACTCATAAAGAGATGGTATAGCTCAAGCTCCTGTGCCTCCTCAAAGGCTCGCCTCTTTCGACGTGTGAGAGTCTTCATCTGTCCCTTGGCCTCTCTCTCTGTGATCTCTCCCAATGCTCGCTGAGCTCGTAGTCGGCGGTAAAGATCTCTGCAATCCTCATCATACCAACGATGTTGTGGCATAGTCCCGGGAGGAGGTGTGTGACGAGAATGGATGGTGTGTGGGAAGGAGCTGATGGCTGATGTCTGAAGAACTGATGCTATCTGAGAGGTGAGTAGGGATAGTGGAGTGTCAGGATGAAGTAAGAGAAGACCCTGCTCGACTCGAGCCGCATATATGTGAGCTAGCTCGTGTGTGAAGTGGATGGTGGTGTGTGGGATGCGTGCTGCGGGTATGCGTGTAGGGGTGTCTCCCTTCAGGGAGAGTGCGAGGTATGTGTGATCGGCCCCAATGGGTATGGGTGGGATGGTGAATGAGGTAAGTAGGTGGATGGCCTCTCTGGACCCCATGACGTAATCTACTGTACTTCCCCCGCCATCTGTGACTGAGTGTGGTATGCATGTCAATCCTCCTGAGGTAGGCCACTGAGTCATCCTGTTATAGATAACGAGATTATGTCGAGAGCTTAGTCTGAGTAGGTGAGTGCCATAGTGAGTGTGTGTAGCGTCAGCTGAAGCTCGAGCTGTAGACTCATCCTCTATGGTATGTAGTATCTCCGGGTCTTTTGGGTCAAATATCTCACACTGATCATTGCCTGTCCTGGCATTGAAGTCTCCCATAAGGAAGACTTCCCCTAATGCAGAGTACTCTGTAATCTCTTCTGACAAGCAAGTGTATGGTGAGTCCTCCTCTCGATCTATGATAGCGAAACGCAAGCTAGAAGGAGCAAAGTAGCATAATGCTATGAAGATGGTCCGCTCCTGCGAGAGCTGGAGTCGAATCCAAAGATATCTGGCCTGTGAATCACGTGCGACTATCTGTATCCTGCTCTGAAGTCCATCTCTAAAGAGTATGGCTACTCCTCCTGATCCTCGGGTGGTGTGCTGACGTGTACACTCTCTGTATGTGGACTCCCACTGAAAACCGTGGACACGAGGTAGGCCCCGGTCCGGGCTCTCATGTGTCTCTGTGAGCATAATGATGTCTTTGCCTTTGCGCACCTCTTCCAATCTCTCTGGGTGTGTCCATAGATCTCCATTGCAGTTCCAAACTGCAAGGTGTATCTCCTCGAGTGTCTCACAGGCCGCGAATCCCTATGGGATGGCCTTGCCATCAATGATGACACGACCATCTCTGTATGAAGCCTTCTTTCCTTCTTTGCGAGCTTGATGTACTCTCGGCATGCATGCACGACGGTGTGCTACCTGCATGGGTGTGAGATCATCGTCAAGGTAGATGGGGGGGCCATCAAGTGCTCTCAAAATCACCCTCTTGCGTAGGAAAGTAGATCTTATATCTTCGGAAGGGAAGTGTAGAATGAGAGCTCTCTTCTTCGTGGGGTCTCGTCCCGTTCTCCAAGACTTGATGAATGGGGGGGACTCCTCTTTGTAGCCGAGTATCTTGCATAGTGTCTTCCCATCGGACTCGGGGGTAGAGCCTTCTTTTTCTTCAATGCCCGTGATGCGTACATTGAGACGGCGGGCATGTCTCATCTTTTCTTCCTCAATAGTGGTGTGCACGATGAGGGCTTCTTCCTTTTGTGCTTTCTCTTTGGCTTCTTTTTTGATGTTCTTCTTCACTATGTCAATCCACCCTTCTTTGGTAGCTTCTAATTTGTTTTCCATGCTCTCGGTCAAGGATTTGGTGAGTTCTTCTTTGAGAGCTTCTGTCTTGTTCATATTAATCTCTCCTTCTTCGGGTGTAAGAGAGACCATTGAAGCTTTGAGGAGCTCCAATTCCTCTTTCATGTTTGCCCTCTCCTTAGCCCATTCTTCTTTCTCTTTCTGCCATGCTTCCCTCTCCTTATGATATGTTTCTACTTCCTTCTCGAGCTTTGAGAGGCGGCTGATGATGGCCGTGATAGTGGAGTCCACCATCTTCTTGTTTTCTTTGATAGCTATGGTCAGTTTGTCCTCCATTTTTGTCAAATCGTCCTTCTTAGCCGTAGCGCTCATTGCATTCGAAGATGAAAAAATGCTCAGAGTACTGAGCCTAAAGACTTGCGATGAAGACGGGAGCGCGCCGGATGCGCGATGGAGCAAGGGTGGGAGTGGCTAATAACTGTAGGAAACAGTTATTAGTTAGGGTTAGGGTTAGGGTTGGAATTTAGGGTTTTGGCTTAGGGTTAGGGTTAGTTTGGGAAACTAGGTTAGGCATTTTGGCAACCGGGTAGCATACAGAGATGGGGCTGAGGTGTGTGGCGAACCCTAACTGCAGGTGAGGGCGAGCTGTCCGAAGAGATGGAGAAGACCGGTGCGCGGGGGGGTGGGGGGCTGCTTCTGCATCGAGAAGGCAGCTGGAGGTGCTGCTTGCTGCTGTAGGGTGCTGACGGGCTGCCTCGACGGGATGCAACAGGGAGCGCCGACCTGCTGAGCGACGGCTGATAGACGGAACGTCAAAGATCGCGTCAGCGTGTCAGCTTCGTCAGTGTACCCTAGGTGTCAGAGCAGGTGCAGAGCATGTGCGGGGCAGGTGCACAGAGAGAGAGAGAGAGAGAGAGAGAGAGAGAGAGAGAGAGAGAGAGAGAGAGAGAGAGAGAGAGAGAGAGAGAGAGAGAGAGAGAGAGAGAGAGAGAGAGAGAGAGAGAGAGAGAGAGAGAGAGAGGAGAGAGAGAGAGAGAGAGAGAGAGAGAGAGAGAGAGAGAGAGAGAGAGAGAGAGAGAGAGAGAGAGAGAGAGAGAGAGAGAGAGAGAGAGAGAGAGAGAGAGAGAGAGAGAGAGACTTTTTAACGTCTGAGAGAGAGAGAGAGAGAGAGAGAGAGAGAGAGAGAGAGAGAGAGAGAGAGAGAGAGAGAGAGAGAGAGAGAGAGAGAGAGAGAGAGAGAGAGAGAGAGAGAGAGAGAGAGAGAGAGAGAGAGAGAGAGAGAGAGAGAGAGAGAGAGAGAGAGAGAGAGAGAGAGGATAAGGGTTAGGGCTCGAGTTAGGATTAGGATTGAGATTTAGGGATTTGGGCGTTTTGGCTTAGGGTTAAGGCTAATTTGGGTTCTTAGATTAGGCATTTGGGTTTTAGCTTCAGGGTCCTCTATCAACGGGTGAGGCATTACATGCGGCATTGTGCTTGTCTGTGTGTAATCTCCCCCCATGCTGCGATACTCTTAGTTTCTTCTGTAGCTCGTGACAAGCATCATACCATCGGTTTTGGGGCATGGACCCTGTGTGTGGTGGGGGAAGCTTTGTAAAGTAGAGTCGTGTAAGATGGTGGTGATATATGAAGTGAGTGTGTGCAAAGGTGAGAGTGGGTCCAGAGAGTAAGCGGGGGCATAAATGGTATGCGTAGACGTGAGAGCTCGTGTGTGAAGTGTATCATGGTTTGGCATGGTGGGTAGGAGAGGGTCTAGTAGAAAATGAGATGAGAGTGTGAACGTGATAAAAGTGTGATCGGTGCAAGTGGAAATCGACCAATACTAAGTGAAGTGATGAGTGATGCCCCAGAGAGGGTACCTAAGATGTAGTCGATTGTGCTCTCGTCGCCTCCATGATGAAGGCTATGTCAGTCCACCTTCCATCCATGCATCTCGTTATAAATAACGAGATGGTGTCGGCTGTCAAGCTCAAGTAGGTGTCTTCCGTACTGTGTGGTATCCTGATCTCTGTTTGTTGTTTCTCGGCTGGTCCCTTCCTCGTTTGGTCCCTGCCTCGTTTGGTCCCTTGTTCCTCATGATCATTGACTACTCTATATCGTAGGACTTACACTGGCATGAACGTGAGCATCTGTTGAAGTCCCCCATAAGGAAGACCTCACCTAGAGTCCAATTAGTGTAGTATCTCCTCTGAAAGTGTTGTGTAGGGAGAGTCAGTGTTTTTGAGCTTCTCCTCCCGGTCATGTCTAAAGTATCTAGATCCTCGCGGTGGAAAATGGCTCTGTAGACCCACCTCTCTGTTGCTATTTCCATGCATACCCACTTGTAGCGTGCCTCTTCGCCTTTGCCGGTGATGTGGAAGCGATTCTATAGGTCTTGTTTGAATATGATGGTGATGCAACCCGATCCTGATGTTGTACTTTGTCGTGTCTTGGTCTTGGATGTGGATGCCCACTCAAAACCTGGTATGTAGGGGAGGCCTTTCTCTCGACTCTCGTGAGTGTCTGGGGAGCACTAGATTGTGCTCTTTGACTACACCTGACAAGATTTCGGAAATAAACCTCTGATTACAAGAGCACCCATGTAGGGAAAATGTTACAAGAATACGTAACTGATACAATACATCCCACAGCTCGGGACCAATAGGTATGGAAAACTAGATTAGAGATGATACAAGAGATCCCACAACCCGGGATCGTTGGAACAAGATATCTCGATTACAAGAACTCCCATCTAGGAGATGAACTGGATACAAGAAAGAACTTGACAAGATCTCGTACTACGAGATTACAAGAGGATAAGACAGGATGTCCAAGAACTAGACTAGACAAGACTGGAACAAAGAATAAGACAAGAATTGGAACTTGAACTTGAAGAGTACTTACTTGGTGGTTACGACTCCTTGAGCTCCCAAGATTGGTATTGGCAAGAATGATTATGAATGTGGCCAACCCCTCCTTATATAGGTTTTCAAAGGTGGTTCCCAAGGGCGGTTGCGAGTTGATGATCTCATTAATGATGTGAGCAAATGGATCAGGACCTCAGAATGTCAGAATTTAGCAAATAGACAGTCGATCTTAGGGTTTTGGCACGGTCCGGATGCAATGGAGGGATTGGTTTCTCCTAATTTTGAACCAATCATGAGATATAGGATTCACATGGAATCTAAGGTTGAGGATGGCTTCCTTTGTCCATGACATCACCTCCCCCTCAAACGACGAGTTCCACGAGGAGCGTTCATGTTATCTAGTCTCGGCTTTATTGGATTTCACTTATGGAATTCTCGAACCGTGATTGGTGCTCTCTGAAGGTTTTTTGTAGGTTCCCAAGTACAACTACTAATGTCATACCCTTTCTAATGAATAAAGTATTCCAATCTTTCTCGGGATATTTTGGAATCTAGGACATGCTCGACTCCGAATTCTTCATGATCATCAATCTCGATAGGTGGTGAAGAACTAGGTCTCTCCCCCCTCAATGGTGAAATCTGATATGGTTCCAACACGGATACATGGTAAACTGGATGTATTCTCATGGTGTTTGGTAGCTGGAGCTTGAAGATGACTGGATTGATCTTGGCCAAGATGGTGAATGGACCAAATCTTTGATGATCTAACTTTTCACAGGGCCTTGAAGTTTGCAAATTGTTTCTGAGTAACCATACTTTATCCCCAATTCGATACGATGGATTTTGAACACAATGTTGATCTATATAGTACTTATAATGTTCTTGAGCTTTATGGATCTCTTCCTTGAGTTCTTTGTAAATTTCCATGAGGTATTGAGCCTTGTCTCTGGCAGTTGTGTTTTTGACATGATTTGCGAGTTGTATGTCCATCCGTGGATGTTGTCCATAATTTGCAAAGAAGGGAGTCTGCTTGGTAGATGTATGAACACTATTGTTATAGGCAAACTTTGCAAAGGGGAAAAGCTCAAACTAATCATTTTGATGATAGTTGATGGTGCAACGGAGATATTGTTCTAGGACTTGATTCACCCGTTCTGTTTGTCCATGAGTCTGTGGATGATTGGCTGTAGATAGTTTAATTTGAACACCAAGGAGTTTGCAAAGACTATTCCAAAAGCTTGATATGAACTGTGGAACTTGATCACTGACAATATCATCAGCAATCCATGAAGCCTAAAGATGTATCTGAGGAAAAGCCTAGCAGTGGCTGCACCTGTGATTGCCTTGGTAGATGGGATGAAGTGTGCCATCTTTGTAAATCTATCCACTATAACAAGAATGGCATCATACTTGTTTGACTTTGGTAGGTATGTGATGAAGTCCATAGATAATGAAGCCCATGGCCTTTCTGGAATAGGTAAAGGTTGCAAGAGGCCATGAGGTACTTCCTTCCACATTTGAGGCCACCAAAAATCCCTTGATATAAGTTTTATTGTTTTATTCACTCCAAAATGTCCTACTGCAAGGTCATCATGATGTTACTAAAGTACTTGGATCCTGGGAGTTCCCGGAGGGACATACAATAGGTTCTTATAGAATAGTAACCCATCCTTTTCTTGGAATTCGTTTACTTCTTGAATTTTTCCTTCTTGAGTTTTTTGCTTAACGTTACAAAACAATTCATCTTGTGGTAGAGTCTCACGGATCAAATGATTCAATGCTGAATCTTCATGATGGCTTGAAGATATAGCTGCTAACTGGAGATGCTCAGGCTTGAGTAATACACTCTTGTTGATCAAAGGCCTCTTCACCCTTCTTTGGTGCAAGGTAAGAGCTTCTTGACAAGGCATTTGAGTGACACTGTTGCCGTCCTAGACGATATGTGATGACAAAGTCGAACCTGGATAAAAAATTACTCCATCGAGATTGCCTTTTGTTGAGGATGCAGGTGGTCATAAAATACTCTAGGTTCTGTATACACAATAACTTTATGAGCTTCTCCTTCTAGATGATGACACCAGGTATCAAATGCGTCCAGTATGGCAAGAAGTTCTTTATCATGAATTTCATAATTAATTTTTGGAGGAGAAAATTTCCTTGAATGATATGCAACTGGATGTAGGTGTCCATCATCTCCATATTGGGAAAGAATGGCCCCTAGGGCAAAGTCTTATGCATCTGTCTCTAGGAAGAAGGGCTTACTAGAATCAGGATGAACTAGAATTGGAGTAGTAGTGAATGCTGATTCCAAGGTCCGAAATGCTTTTTCTGCTTCTTTGGTCCATGAGAATTTGGAGTTCTTTGTAAGTTTGGGAAGAGGTGTCACTATCTTGGAGTAATCTCTGATGAATATCCTATAGAAGTTGGGAAACCTAGAAAACATTGTACATCTCAAACACATGAAGTTGGTTGCCAATCAAGGATTGTTTGAATCTTCTTAGGGTCCATAAAAATTCCTTTATTTGATACAATGTACCCTAAAAATTCCACTTCTATTTTATGGAAAGAGCACTTCTCCAATTTTGCATATAATCCTTTTCTCTTAGTTTCTCTAGGACTATCTTTACATGACATTCATGATCCTCTAGATTTTTGGAGAATATCAAGATATCATCAAGGTATATAACAACAAAATCATCTAAATATTCTTGAAAGATATCATTCATCATATGTTGGAAGACAACTGGAGCATTTGTAAGACCGAATGGCATAACTACATATTCAAAATGGCCATACCTTGTTTGAAATGCTGTTTTCCATTCGTCTCCTTCTTTGATCTTGACAAGGTTGTATGCTCCTCGAAGATGAATCTTTGTGAAGAATTTTGCTTTTCCAAGGCGTTCGAAGAGCTCTGATATAAGTGGTAGCGGGTATCTGTTCTTTATAGTGACTTTATTCAATCCACGATAGTCTATACACATCTGGAGAGTCCCATCCTTCTTCTTTACAAATAGAATAGGAGCAGAGCTCCTGTTGGTGACTTCGAGTGTTTGATAAACCCCTTTGCTAGATTCTCATCAATGTTCTTGCATAGTTCTGGAATCTGTAAGTTCCTCTGGGGATAGTCTGTAGATTGGTCAAAAGGGTGGTTGTGCTCCCTCTTGAAGATCTATGGGGCAATCGTAAGGTCTATCCTCTTGGAGGATATCTCCATTCTTCTTTTCAAAAACATCTTCAAAGCCTTTGTACTGATTGGGTAGCTGTACAAGATCATCTTTCTTGGATTCTTGAGCTGGCATGGCATAGATCATATATGTAGGTTCCTTCCTTACTACATGTATGAAGGCTTTGGCTCGGACATATTTTGGGTTCTTCTGAATATCTCTATGAGTGATTTTATTCTTTTCCCAATTAATGTCTTGATTATGCTTCTTTAACCAGTGCATTCCAATGATAACTAGATGTACTGGGCTCGATATTACATTGAAACATATGTGGGATTCATGGTCACCAAGGTGTACTCTCAATAGTGTGGTTTCCCTGGTTATATTCCCAGATGCTAAAGGTGGTCCATCTACTACTTCAGCTACTACTGGTTTGTTCTTTTGAAGTATAGGAATTCCATGTTTCTTAATCAATCCTTCATCGATGAAACATGAGGAGGCTCCTGAATCTACTAGGGCTGTAAGGGAAAGGGTCTTCTTGGGCATGATTAACTTGACAGGTGCAAGACATGTTTCTATGGGACCTTGGTGTAGATGGAATTATGAGACCCTTTCTTATATCATGGTCTGGTTGCACGGTCTCTTTTACAACTTGACTTCGTCATTTCCCTGCTCCACAAGGGTGGCTGCGATTCTGGAGTTTATTCTCTTGTTCGGACAATTAACTGCAATATGTCCAGGGTTTCCACAATAGAGACATAACTTGTTAGCTCTCCTTCTCTGTTTCTCTTT